>DWAJ01000934.1:0-26420 GCA_018238005.1 Eurema mandarina
TTTGCGTGCGCTGCGAAAACGGTTCAAGATACAAAAATAATATGTATGAAAGAATTATTCCTCTTGAAATGATCTAAAAAAAAGTCCGCGACAGTATATGTCTATCTTCTAAGATTGACTCACTATAACATAATAATAGAAATAGATCCGACGGGGACGAAGTCGCGAGCAACAGCTAGTAAAGAAATATAATCGAAACAAATGTTTCAAAATTGCATAGGTACATACTACATACAGTTTAAATAGCTGCTTCCCAATTTTATACAACAATAATCTTGAATAAACTTGTCACAAAATAAAATGGAGATTTTGAAAAGTACCTAATGTATAAAATATTTTCATACTAAGCACTCGCTATACGCATAACTGACATTCGAAGTAGGTACGTTAATTTAATTATATATTTAAACTAGCCGTTGCTCGCGACTTCGTCCCCGTCAATTTCTTTTTCCATTATTTCTTCGCTTCTATTTGTCACAGCGTGATGTTATGTAGCCTAAAGCCTTCCTCGATAATTTGTCTATTTAATAAAAAAAGAATTTTTCAATTCGAACCAGTAGTCCCTGAGATTAGCGCGTTCAAACAAACCAAGAAAGAAACTCTTCAGCTTTATATATTAGTATAGATAAGTACTTTCCTACCGTTATGTTATATCAATATTTTTTCAAGTCCACAAAGAAAAACGTTTTATATGCTAGTGTCCCAGTTACATCATGTTCTTGAGAAAATTATAAAGCATGTTAGTATACAAATACACATTAAAAATAATGAAACTTCCGTTCTTGAAACGCTCTATTCATAATACCTATAACATCAAAGTAAACTGATCTACCTTTGATCTCGTCTTATTTAGTTTCCATTTCAATTAAAAGACGATACATTTTTCGTTTGATAGCGTTCTATAATAAGTATACGTCAAACCCTTGAAGTGAAGTTTGTAATATAGTTTTAAATGCGAACCAAGCCGCGCTCATTTGATTAACTTCAAAGAGAAAAGTTAAAAGGACTCGCCGTAGCGGAGACAATGATACCTTTTATTTGACATCAAAGAATTCTCCGCCCCATGCTTTAAACTTTTTTTAAAATAGTATACTGTACTACGTAAATGTATAGCTTGCTAGAATTTATAGTAAGCGGTAGACACAAAGAGCTTTTTTGAATATGCTGGGCTTTTGTTGCATAATTTTTATGTCTCTCAATGCGCGGTTATTATTCTCTTTACAAGAACATTTTTATTTATGAGCCCAAATGTTGTACCCCAAACCAACGATATACTTAAAATTTACGTTTTATTTTATTTTCATATAAATACATCATAATTAATTTGGATACGCACTTTATTAATAAGCTAAGTAAATAGGTATGTATCTACTTATTTCACCTTTTCGAGAATCTTGTAACTATTCCGATTTTATGCGAAATAATATAAGCAGTCATATTATTATAGTGTATACTAAACTCTTTTTAACGAGAGCTATCCAGTTATGTACTTAAAAACTTAAGAATTTGTTCACAGTAAATCAATCAATAAGTCTCCAAAACCCGTAATATGTAGTTCATACTATTTTAGAACAACATAACAAAGTATGTAGTTTCTTGTAATGCATAATATCAAGTTGGACGCTGAGAATCACGATTCACGACTAATTAATAAATCAGACCGAAGTATCGTATGACCACATGGTTCGCAACCAGACACTAACGGAACAATAGTATAATCAGCATAGTAACCACCAACTTGTGACAACCGACAACGTATCTATTTACACAGTAACACTACTCTTACTGTTAAATAAAGCTTTTCATTCATACCGTAGGAACATAAATAACACTAATTAATTTTGTGTTTTAGAATTATATCGTAATGATTGAATTTACATACCAAGTACAAAAATATATAATAACTAAGTTTGTGCTAGGTACGCATGCTCGCCTATACATATATTTATATTAATATAAAAAATGGAATTTATTTTCTTGTTGGATCTTGTATAGTATTTTTATATTTTTGTTGTAAATTATAAAAATAGTAGGTAATTCGAAAGCTAAAAATAATTTTCGAAAAACGAAATCGGTGGCAGATGTTCTCGGTAAAGTCGGGTATTCAGGCAGAGACCGACGTCGATCCGGGCTCGCAAGGCCTTCCAGGAAATAACTAAGCCCGCCCTGCGAGACCCTGCCGTCTTTACAACAATCCGCTTGCTTTATAAAAGTCGTTTATATTTTGCCGACCGTTTTTCTACAAAATTTACAAAAACAGCCTTACAATTTTGTTTAAATATGAAATACTTAACTTTTTGTTTAGTGTTGTAATTACAGTTTTAATAAAAGTTTTGAATTTTTATTTCTTTTATGTGTTATTTTTTGTACTTATATGATATTTATTATTTTTAGTTGGAACTGAAAGTGAGCGCACCGATACTGAAGAACTGGTCGGGCGAGCGGCTTCCCAATGCTCAGCACCTCCAGATTTATTACCAAGCGAAGCACGCGCCCTTCTCCAACCCGTCACCCCACCGCCGGTAGCATCAAGAACCACCGAACCCTGTTCCAAGAGATTATCATCTGGCGTACTTGACACTGAGTGCAATGAAAATAAACAACCTAGATTGAGGTTCGAGGTAAATATTTATGTTCAGACTACGAATATCTTCCTATATACATAGGTCAAATAACAATAACAAGTCTTGATTAGTGAGCTACTTTTATATGGATATAAGTATCATGTATTATGAATGAATATGAGTTGAAAAGTAAATGAATATAAAATTGCCATTCATCACGAACATCGGTTTATTGAATGCGAGATGAATCATTTATTTACGTCGTATCAGTCTCGGGCCGGCGGCTCGCTTTTGTCTTATAATCAAAGATCGTAAAGGCGCGACTAGTTTCCTTTTAAGCGAAAGATAAGGGCGCCGGTCCTCATCAGCCGACAGGCGGTCGTTTCTCGGCGCCATCGGTTATCTCTATTTTAAACATAGTGACCATAGTCCAAATTTAATTGACCATTGGAGTAAAACACAAGTGTAATTTTTTGTTTTAACATACCGATTTTATGTTTCAAATCTAAAGTAACTATTTTTCGTGGAAATAAAATGATTTAAATTATAATAAAACTGGTTTGGATTACAGGAGTTAACCTGTGATGTAGAACTGCAACATCCAGAATCATCCAAGCAGCAACCCGTGCAGTTTTCTTTTACACTTTATGACCTTGATGGACACGGTCGTATGACGAAGGATGTAAGTACTCTTATGAGTTTTAATAAAGCTCTAAAATATTAGTCTATTTAATTTCTTTTCCAACTATTATTATATGTTTTTTCTTTACTTAATGATTATATTTTTTTAGGACATAGCTGGAATAGTATCAACAATTTACGAATCCATCGGCAAATCTGTCACGGTTCCGCATTATGGTTCTAAAACTATACAAGTACGGTTAACAGTCGTACCGGATGATGGAAAACCACGAAATAGTCGAGACAAGATGGAAGCAAGACGAAGACGGCGGCGAGAACAACCGTCAGCTAATACGGGAGCTCCCCCGGAATGTGCCGAAAACAGTGAGGAAGAGCACCATGAAAGACTGTCGCATGATGATGATGCATCCTCAAAGTCTTCCTGTTCTGATCGTAAGTCGCCACCGCAAAGACCTGCACCGATATTACGACAGCGTCACCATCGACACCCAAGAAGAGAACCAAGAGAACGCAAATATACAAAAAAACGTTCTGGCAGCCTTCAGAGACGGGAATTACTAGAAATTATTCAAGCTAACATGGAGAAAAATCATCTGAGCTTTCAAGCTTCAAGGTAATTTATAACTTTATTTAGATTACTTTACATCTCTTTTATATCTTTATTGTTCAACCAAGTTAAATTACCTTCATTATTGATTTCTTAATCAGTAAGTATACTGTACTCAAATGGGAATTATAAGATGAAACAGGGAATCTAATTTAGCACTAATTATTGAATAAGTTATCACAAGTTCATTGGAACCAAACTTTATTAGGTGTTATTGAGTAATTAAAGTTTGTATGATTTGTTCCAAAATTAATTGATTTTAATTTTTTTTCAGAAAGCCCAGTGATCATAACAGCTATGAAGATGATGTAACATATAAGTATAAAAAAATACGGAATAGATCGCATACTGTTACTGAGAAACCTAATGTATACCCAAAGAACAAAACGGAGACATCAGAAAATGGATATTTAGACTTGGCGAGTGGTGGTGATTCTAATCTTTGTCGGTATGACAGGTATTTGCATGCTGTTATATGTTCGTCTGCGAAACATGCACATACAGGCTATCATCAAAAGACTGCACCTACACGCCATACCCGCGCCTCTCATCCATTAAACCCTCGTTCACGCTCCCATGAGCTTACTTCCCAACAACAACCAAGAGTTCTTCAAATTATATTTTTATAGGACTAATTGCAAGCAGGTTTAAAATACATTTTAAGTGTAATAGACAATTGTTGAGGTTACCAATAGGTATAACATTGCAGTACAGTTATATATGTGCAAAATAAAGTCAAGAATTAAGGACATGAATAATAAGTGGCCAGTGTGTTTAAAAATATGTAATACCAATTACCATTCCACATGATGTAATTGCATAACATTTAGTTGTAACAGTATTTATAATAACTAATAATATCTCAACATAGATCTGTATCATAATTAATGTATGCAAAAATGTATAAAAGCAACTGTTAGAATAAGCATATGAGTATGAAAAACATATTTATTTTTCGAGCATTTAGAAAAACGTGCCTTAAACTTGGGTTTCTGATGTAATACATGTTTAAATTTTATAGTATTTTATCATATTTGTAGCTTTTGACAATGCTCATTAGTTGTAATAATTATAATAAATTGATATACTAAATGTATAGACTCATTGAAGAGTTAGAGACTGAATTTAGTAGGTTTTCTGTTAGTTATTTATGAAATATTTTTTAATCATGACATAATTGTTAATTTCCTGCATGTACTTAAAAACTGTTGATATTACTTCAATCATGATGTAATAAAACAACATATTTTATCCTATTACCAGTATCAGTATTCAATCTTAATAAGAATCTCATTTCTATTGTTTTCATCTACCTCTAATTTTTATAATAAAATTTTAGACTAATTTATTAATGTAGATAACTATATTGCTTATGTTAAATGTATTTGTGATAAAATGACAGTAAGTAAGCTTATGTGATTCATTAATGAGAAACGAATTATTCGTTTTTTACTAAACCATTTCTGTTTATGATGTATAGTGTAAAGTGCTTGATCTTGTCAAGAGTATTTATTGTGAAAGTATAAAATAAAGAAAATGTGAATTTTATAAGACTGTATTATTGAATGTTATCTACCCAAAGTTCTTGATTTTGATACATATATAAATAAACAGAGAAGCATTATCACAGCTGTTGCTATAATTGTTACTTCCTTAGGTAGTCCACACTTATTGACTGCATACTCATCAGTAGTAATTGAAACCTACAAATTAAAAATATGTTTATCAACTAAATATTTTTAAATGTTAATTTTGCAAATAATATTTAAAGTATACACATATATAAAAAGTAATGTTATAATTATATTTATCTATAAGCCTGCACTGTCTGCTTCCATGGTGAAAGTAATATCTGCAATTGTATATATCTCTATTCATTGTTACTGTAAAACCAGTAGAAGCTAATAAACCATAATATGAAGATATGTACAGTTACCATTAAACATACAAATCAAAAAGATACATATTTAAGTTTCATTATAAAAGATAAGTTACTGAAGTTGTCGCAAGAACTGTTAACGTAAATGTGCTTACCAGCATATATTTGGGATCAGGTCTGTTTCGCCAAGAAAATGAAGGTACTGAATATTCTAAATATTCAATATCTTTATATTTGTGTGTCAGTAGACACCCATGGTGAGTATGACCACCAAATACAACCCTTGGCTTAATTTTTTCTATGATAAAATTTGTTGCCTCCTTTGAAAGAGCATCAATTTTTAATCTAAACTTTTTCTTTCTTTCCGGTAGTGGTGGAGCATCTGGTTCTGTGCATACTAAGTCTGATACACGAAATAGTGGAAAATGCTGTAAATTTGTAATTTGTTAAATACAAAAATCATTACATGTTAAAAAAGCCATTATACATGTTAAAAATTTTATTCTTACCTGCATAAGTATAGGTTGAGAGTAATTATATGTTTCAGCTCCATCCACACAAATACTTGTCTTTTGAGAACATTTAGTAAGTTTATCTGAAATAGGATGATGACTATCAAATCAACATATAATTTTAATTTTACCATATTAATTTTATATGTATAGTAATAAATAACCTGCCAAAATATTTATTCGATTTCTAGCTTCAATACACATATTGCATGAGTCGCCTTCAAGGGCCATAGAATTTATAAGGACAAAATGACATCCTTTCATTACAATATGCTGAACTGCTGGCGCATTTAATTGCTTCGTAAACCTTTCTAATGCCCTTCTTCTTATTCTAAAATACATGAAGCAATAAAAAACAAAGCTTTTGGCAGATGTAAAATAAAAGATTACACAAGTATGTATTACAGAAATTACTCATAATTAGATCAAGAAAATACCAATTTTTCTATACTTTTAATTCATACCCATCCTACCTGTTATGGAATCCTATATCATGATTGCCTACTGCAACATACATTTTTGTATCTTCTGGTATGGGAAACAACTGGTAAAACCGCTCTACATAGGCATCAAATTGTTTATCATTTGTCCATTCTCCTTCATCAAATAGATCACCTACAAAATAAAAATATATAATTCAATATAACTATTTTCAATCATGGAGTTAATTATAGACGCTAATTCTATATTGTAGGGTATGATTTAAGTTGTTACAAGAAAATATAAATCAATGCTGCAAAGCCTTTGGGAGTGGCGCTTTTTAATTAAAAATCTCATTGTGAAAAGCAATGAAATCTGAATAGAGAATTTATTACAATTATGTATCATAATAAAATAAAATCTTTTACCAATCTCACAAAGGATAAAGTGGAAAACATTAGCATTATTGATTAGGAGGACGAAGTTCAATCTAAAATTTCTACTATGGCCTTAAGTATCAATGAAATTGGTGATGTGATAGTTATCTTTTAATATAATTACCTAATACAAAAACAACATCGGGGTTGTGTATATTTATAATGGCACTGAATGCTTGATGCATTTGCCATTCTCTTCTCAATTTATCCAACCAGTGTCCTCTATAGGGGCCTAATAAGTGAGTGTCAGCTAGAACGAATGCCTTTAGTATTGGGGCATTTGATGAATTTTCTAACTTAGGCCAAGTACACTGCAAAATAATCCTGGATAAACATCCTTAATTTTGTAAAAATTGTGCATTTTTTGTCTAATTTAAAATACCTGAGCAATAACTATATAATAAATAAGGAACTCGCAATATAGTCCTATAAAAATTAAACCAATGGTAAAATATAATATTCTTTTCGTAACACGCCGCATAACTTAGGTTTCTTATTCTTACTACTTACAAGTAAAAACTTTAGTCAGAGTTCTAACAGTGCTTAGAGCTAACTGTAATAAATATTTTTGATAAAAATTGATAAAGTTTGATATCATAATATTATAAGTGTGTAATAAAAAATTAGATTAAGGTACTTTTTTTAAGAATTAAGTCACTGTGAGAATTAGTGACTGGTGTCAATGTCAACTGTCAAGTATGCGATTGTCTTAGTTTTCCAATTATAGCGCATTATAAGGTATAATGCTTAACACTGAATGTTACAAAGTCTACAGCAACGCTTCGCACAATTGAGTACTCTTAAAAGAAGTACCTACTTTCGCTCAAACTCAGAATACGAAAATACTAATAATGATATTCATTTCAATTCTTTCGTGGTATGAGATTGTTAACAGAAATTATATATTTTTATGTTTATAAAAAACTGACGAATAAAAAATCTGATTGTCTTCTTTCAATAAAAGATTCTATATCTAATATACATTACTATCGCGTGGTATGGCCGTTCGATACCCTTATTCATACAATTACAAGTAGTTTGAGCACGAAATATTCTTTGCAACCCCTTTACTAACACTTGAGTATAAAGCATTTGCGTGAATGTTAAAAATGGTCAAGTAGGATTTGATCCATTTCTTTATATTTCTTGTAATGTATTTCTTCACTGTCGTATCCTCATGGGGGTCGTCGTCAGGTTATCATTGAAACCCCTGTTTTTAGTGGAAACCACTACTTGCTTCCAGGCTGCCCTGTCTTCAGCTGCACAGTCGGTAATGAATTTAGCGAAAAAGAAATAACTCGTAAATTTTAAAAGCGTTTCCGACCTGCCAAATTTACTCGGGAGGGAAGTGGAGTTGATGCGGGACTCCGGACGGGCATTATTTCTTGACACAGTAACGTGCATGAAAATATTGGTGAACGCGACTTCTTCGACATTTGAATAAAAATTATTAGTCGAGCTACCTAAAATGGAATCAAAGAGTATGAGTATAAAATATATATACAGTAAAAGCTCTTCATTCGCGAGGTACCTATACGTTCCATAAATATGCTGCGAATACAGAAACCGTGAATACGGAATGGTAATTTATATGGGATTATAGGGGTTGCGTTCCTAGGTGACAAAAAAATACAAAAAAATCAAATTTTTTGAACATTTTAATTAATTCTTCTTATATACAACGTGTAACAGAAATGCGTAGTAATATTTAAGGATCGCAAAGAATACCTAATTTTAAATGAATGTATTAAAAATTCATTTCATTTGAACTATTTATTATCAAGATATTGATTTTTTATTTCTATTGACTAGGATATCGACATTTAAATTTATCGACGCTACGACATCACTTTAGAGCTATCAGCTGTTACGTGTCAATGACCGCATGATCCGATGACAATGCATTTCATTGAAAAAGTTACTGCTGTCTCTGTCATTAGAATTCGAAAAGTGATGTAACACTTTTGTTTTGATTTTCATATTATCGATTTTATTGACGAATTAATGAAATAAAAAACTCAAATATGTTTATTTTAATGTGGGGACTTGTATATAGACTATCTATGAGCATCTGAATATCACACAAAAATATTACCACACATTTCTGTTACACGTTGTATAATCTTAATTTTTTTTTCGCCTCAAAACTCGTTTCTCATTTTATTAGTAGAACTAGACGTGTAATTTACTCTATCTGAATTTTTGTAACGAATGAGAAAGACGAAACAATAAGAATCCCAAAGCGGCTTTAACTATAGACGACATTTAAAAATATACTTTATTGATTGATTTATAATGTTGCTTTTATTCTGTTAAAAAAAAACAAACAATAACTGATGATAGGTACACATATACATATAATATAGGTATAGTTGAGTACTGAAAAATAGTATTCGCTTCGGAGCGCTGTAAAACCTATTGACTTAATGAAAAAATGATGCGAATTAAAATTGTTCCTCAAAAAGCGATATAATTTTTTCGTAAAATGGTAAAAAAGAAGTTACATCGAAAAATATAAATTACTCGAATTTCTGAAGATTGTCGCTTTTAGCTTTTTTATTTATAGTTCTACGACAAAAAATTACTGGACCAAAATTGTAGAGAATTTAATTTACAACAAAAAATGTTAACAAATTTTTTTATCAAATAAATAGTTTAAGAGATATATATCGTAAATACCATTTCAACCCCTATTTTTGGCAAGATGGCGGTATTTTTGGCAAGAGTAAAGACAAACTTAGTTTTATCTTTACTCTGACTCCCCCACACATAAAAAAATACACATAAAAACCCTGACACATAAAAAAAATAAAATTAACCCTCTAAAAAACGCAACCCCAAATGTAACTTTTCAATGGACTAATTAACAACACAGTACATTTAGGCAAACTTGTAATAAGATCTGTTTTACTTTTTTATTAGTCCATTTGACAAGGATATTGGTTGAATACCTATTGGAACAATTTTATTATTATGTATGAAGTATTTAGATCCGCGAATAAAAAAAAATTATCCACGAATATAGAAATTGGGTCGCATTTTTTTAATCCGCGAATAGTGAATACGCGAATAAAGGAAGCGCGAATAAGGAGCTTCTACTGTACACGGATTATTTTCGATTTAATCAATTTTATTTCTATAAATATCAACATCAACGTAAGTTATTTCGGGACGAATCACGCAATCCATGTTCACGCATGGTTAGTGATGTCACGATGTGTCTGTTAATATTAAAAAATCGGTAAAAAAAACTTTTAAGTTTAAACGGTTTTATTTTAAGTGCACTGAAAAATAGAAAATAAATAAATAGTTATGTTAGACTAAAATAAAAACGTCATAAAAATCATGAGCTCGGCGTTCGCTGGTGTAGCCGCCACGGCTGGTTACTGATTGTCAAAATCTCCAGTAACCAGTTACGGTTATAGTAAGTCGATGCAATCCACTTAGTATAGTAACAAGTAACACAGGAATAGTTAATGGACCCCGCGTTTATTTATCTCCTAGTTTTCAGTGCACATTAAATAGAACCGTTTAACTTAATAGTTTATTTTCAGATTTTTTAGTAATTTACGAAATTGCCTACTGAATATAGGATTTTAAATTTTGATATAACCACCGAATTTTACTAGTGTAGGCCTTTCATTTGATACCCATATTGAGGGTGTTGTTTAAAACTATGTAATCCGCTGTTTTTTACCGGCGCCCATTTTAGATTGACAATGTTTTCGACTTTTAAATTAAATTGTATTGTAATCAAAGGTGTGTATCAAATTTCAGATCAATCTGACAACAGGAAGGTACTTAAATTTCAATTTCTAATTTTGACCCAAATAAATAAATACCGTACGGGTAGAGCTAAATAAAACCGTTTAAAAAAAACTATTTCATTTATCTATATAAATTACCTAGATATTTAACTTATATCTTTAAATTCGCAAAAAGTTGAAAACAGAAATACATAATATACAATTTATATTATACATATTATAGATATGTTATACCCCAATGACCCATTATAATTTTACGCTTTCACGGCCAAGCCGCTGAACGATATACGAATTGTTCCGTACACTCTTTGAGTTAAAGGGAAAAACAGAACCATCTGTCTGTGAACCTCAAACATAATGAAAGAATAAATTCAGATAGTAAAATACTACCTATCAATAACTTAAGAACTCTCAAAATAAATTATAATTTTTATTCAAAGGTTTCTGTACTTCAGAAAATATCAACCAACAATTTTATATATTATTTTTAGATACACTCTTAACGATGGAGTCTGATAAAAAAAAACTTATACTGTAAAATAAATTAAAATGGACATTATATTCTTAGGAAGTACAGTTGGTTTATTGTTGAACATTAGGATTGGTCGAAAAAAATATTGTTAAAGCCTCATTTATTGAAAAAAATATTAGTTGTTAAAATACATACTTAAGAATATAATTATACTAAAACTTTTATCAAAAATACAACTTAATAATGCCGCACAAATTATTAAAAGAGACTGTCAAACTGTGTGGTAAAATTTAAGTGCGTAAGTAGTTCTTCTTAATTGTACAGTACTTGTATTTACATACAACCTTATAAAGTCTGTTTGGAAAAGACTTTTAATAACAGACTGGTAAGGACCAAATTGTATGTCTTAAATAACCTGACATTCTAATTTATATGAAAAAAAAGTACATTTTAAATTCAATATGTATAGCATTATTTGACTTAGGAGGTAGTCCTTGGCGACGGTTAAGCTCAGAAGGAAAAATAAACTATTTTTATTGTTTAATAGTTCATGTTACAAAATCATAAAATTATATGAGTAAGATCCAAACTGTAAGATTCATTCATAATATGTTCCGTCGGTTTTTTAAACATATATACAAACTCAGACATAGTTGCATTCAAACGTTAGTGTTAATTATAAGTCGTGAGCAGACATCTTGTGGTATTCTTGATTGAAGTGTATAATTGTTAATTATTATAATATTGTAATTTTGTGGGTCGAATAAACCCTGTCTTAAAGTAAGTTATAGGTACATGTAAAAACTTAAAACTAGTTATAACGTGTAAAAAACATACAAAAACAGATAAACATTATAACAGTGCACATGCTTAAACCGGCCAAAGAACTTGGCAATGGTATCCAAATGTGCAGAAATACGAAAATTTCTCAAAATAAATTTAATATTTTAAGCCTGATTGATTGACTGTACAACTAATTTGGTGTACACATATTATGAGAACTTAAAAATAAAAACCTTATTAATATTACAAATCTTAACACAAGTACATAATGGTATGTTTGTCAAATTATTATAAATTAACTTAATATAAATATAGGTTTTTGGTAAAAAATACTATTTTTTAAAATTTTGTGTTTTGCGCACATTCAATTGACAAAGTCAAGGCGATAAAGTCGATATTAAATATACCAAAAAGCATGTTTTGATGCTTAGTATATTTCATATTACGTATGATTTCCTTAACTTATTATTTTGAAAATTTAAAAGTATCAATTGACTAGAATAAAGTCATGTTTTATTGTTTTGAATTTAACAATGCGATATCGCCCGAGATAATACCTTAAGGAATATCATAAAAATGATTTATGAGTATTTTAATTGAATATTTATAAAAAGTTAAAATAACAAATACATACTAACTTAATAAATATAAGCAATGAATTAAAATGTTGTGTACCATACAAGATGTCAAGAAATATTTTACACAGTAAATGTGTTAACCTTTTGTGACAGATTAACCTTAATACCAAATATCACATCAAAATTCAATCAAAACCAAGGAATATTAAATTCGAATTAAATACAAAATTAATACATTCATTTGCACTGCACTTTATCATTTATAAAACTTGCTATTCAATAAGAAAATTAGCAAGTTAACATTTATTTTTGCTTTACCGAACAAGTCCATTATGGCACAGCCTTCATATTGTTTTTGTAAAAGATCTTGAATATCTATATCAATGGACTCCATCTCTACTCCCATAAACTTGCCTTTAATTGTAAATATTCCATTCAGGTCCGTTGGAGTAATTTCGAATTGAACATTTTTGAACTGCGACGTCGAAAGCCCATCGATCTCTAAAAGAATGCCTCTTTCCAAAAGTTTCGCGCCGGAATACTTCACCGTCAGTTTTGTCTTTAATTTTTGAATATCTTTTCCCGAACGTCGCAAGGAAGCATGTACACTCCTAAAAATAATAAAATGTAATATAACTTGTTTATGAAGACTAGTGAATAAAAACAATATACAATTTTGTATGGACTTAGATTAATACAAAATAATCTATGTAAATTTTAATAAGTTCATACCTCTTTCCAGCGTGCAGGTTAGCAAGACAAGACTTAATGTACTGATCATATGATTTACATTTTTCTTCATAATACTTTGTTTTTTCCAAAAGACTTTGTTTTGTTCGCGTAAGAGTTGCTAGGGCACGTCTCTGTGCTTGTCTATATTTTCCTTTGTTACATAAATCCAATGCAATGGACGTTATTAACGCTTGATATCCATCTTCTCTAGTAACATAACCCTCATCTTCTAACATTTGTAAATTGCGACGAAGTTTTGCGATATGTTCACGCAATGACATCGCTTCGTCCGGTCTGGCTTGACCGGAATATATGCGTCTTTGTACCTTTTCATTATACTTTTCTTGCTGTTCCTTAGTGGTGCCAATGCATAGTGCTTCGAGCAAATGCTCGCCTAGATTAGAAAGATAAATATCAATAATATTGTTTGAGTTGCAAAAACATAACGCTAAATCAATGATATTATAGTTAATAGAAATGTAATACACCTACAAATCAACCCAAAAAAGTGTTCCGCACAACAGCGGCAACACACATACATACAAATCAAAACAACAGAAAGAGATAAATGATAAAACCAACAAGAAAAAAAGAGATAGTTAGTTTTGTCAGTTTCGCATGAATGGACCGGCAACAAATCACCTAAAGATACGACGTCCTAATTAGGATATATTGCGACTTCAAAGTTTTGCGCTTATAACATATCTATTTAATATAAAATCATTGCGCTAAATATATTTAGTATACGTACCGTTCAAAAACGGTATAATAGCTACGCATAGTTCTTTAGTCTTAATAAATAGCTTGTTTAAGTCTGTCATGTCATCGGCGGGTGTTTGGAATTTATTCACGAGCGCTAAGCAAACCTCCAACCGTGCATTTTCTTCGTAATCACCCATTTGCTGAAACGTTACAATAGTTCATCATAAATTAATTTGTGTATTACTTATATGTTTTCTTTTTATTTGTATCCTGTTATCATTTTTTAGTACAATAAGGCGTTTTAAATAAATACATAAATAATTTACATGATGAAGTAATAATATAATGAGTGATATGATTCTGCATTTCTGCATATAAACAATTTTGATATTTTTGTGAAAATTAACTTACAAAGTAAGATTACCGTCGAACTTTTGAGATTTTCGATCCTTTAGTGTAGGGTTTAGTTGACGCACCTAATTCTAAGCTTTCTAAGCTAAGACACTTTTTAATAAGGGTGATCAACAAACAATTTAATCAGCTTTATTATATTAGTATTGGTTTACCATTGGCACGTCCCTGGAGGCGAGCTGTGCAATGCTGGGCACGTCTCCTAGATCGTCGAGCAGTTCGTTGAGTCTATCGTCCGGCTCCGGCGCTATCACGTCTTGGTACTCTATGAGCAGTGCGTGCGTGTCAACTATTTCCTAAAATAATATCTTCATTAATTTTTCTTATATTTCTTTCATTTTTATCTATCTTAGAGGACGTATCTTACCTTCTTAACATATATAAATTACGTGTCAGGTTGTTTACCCGCGATTGAGTCCTAAACACTCAAATGATTTTTAATTAAATTTGCACACCGTGCGCAGTTTAATCCAACTTAAAAGATAGAATAGCTTACACCATAATATATGCGAGCGAAGCCGGGGCGGGTCGTTAGTTGAATATACTTTTTACTGGCTTTTGACAGACTGATGATGTATTCAGAAACAAGGATATAATATGATTCTACGTACTTGCACTGTAATATAGATATGAGGATGATCTAGCAATGTAGCCTCAGTGTATTCGTCGACGGCAAAATATTCTTCTAAAGTGGGTCCTCTGCAACATCTTCTGAATAATTCCTTCATTTTCTCATGACACTCTACTATAAATGGATTCAAACAACGTAGATGGCTTGATTCTTCACCAAACTAAAAATGTAGGTAAAAAATAAATCTTTTTTTGCTATTAATAACTTACTAAAATTACCTTTAACAAAGCCAAATAAGGAGTTCTGTTTTAATTTAACTTATTTTAAATATATGTTTACAAAATAACAAAATAATACTAAATCCCAACAATATTACTTAATGTAAATAATTTATAGATGATTTTTATTTACTATTGTCGTCCTCTAAATATAAATAACTGAATTTACAAACTATATTTGCTTTACCAAACTCATTAGTAATGATTCGCGAAAAAGTTAATAATTACCCCTTTCTTTGCGGCGGAAAAATGTAGAATTTTTGCAATAGATGCGAGATTCTTTCGTTGGTCCGTAGTTAGGCTGCTTCCATTTGGCATGTTTATTATATGAAAAGCGTCGGGTGCTACGATGGCCGCATTAAAGAATTGGTAATATACCAAATTACCAATAACCTAAGTAGAGAGGTGGTGGTTATAAACATTTAATTCTGTAGACTGTAATAAAAAAATCTACGAAAACTCTGTACTGAATATATTTTAGTTGAAGACCTATTGGCGTAAGCGAATAAATAAAATTCTTTTTCATAAAGCAAAATGGAGTACAAATTAGAGAACGAAAGAAATTTATAATCTACCTTCAATACATCTTTTTCTGGTGTGTGAGGAAACTTTGACGTTAGTGACCTGTGTAAAACGCGAGCCATATAGGTGATACAAAATGGCAATAAATCTGTGGATGATGTTATTTTATCCAAAAACATTGTAACAACAACTTTCAGTTGAGTCAAAGCGTTTTCTAAGCGGGATTTGACTTCTGGGTAAGTTAGTGCTTCTTCCTGAGTCACAGAATATGGAAGCTTTCTGTAAGAAACAAAAAAAAACTATGTAATATATTACACTAGCGACCTGCCCCTGCTTCGCACGGGTGCAACCACAGAATGTCGTACACAACGTTCACAGCTTTTTTGTCAACCCGCGGTCGGTACGGCCGCGGCGCCACAACAACTACGTCCCCGCTATTTAAATTTGTAATATGTTCGGAACTATTCACTTAAATTACATGCTGTAAAAAGTATATTGATCTATAATAAATGCACAATTTATTTAAGGTACTTAATTGGATAAGGATTAATGCTGTATAGTTTAAAATCACTTCGTAAATAACCATTTATTAGTAAAGGATTAAAAATTGTTATGGTGGGTTATCCCTAGGAGATAGACATATGCCATCGCGGACTTTTTTGTAGAACTTTTTTAGGTGAACAATACTGGACAATAATTCTCGTAGGGTTTAGCCCGCGTTTGCAATATAAGCGCAAAAAAACGTTCTTATTTACGACATCACATTAGAAACCTCTAAATTTATGAGTCTTTCTCTACTATATTATGTATGTATTATACATATAAAGCTTCCTTAAAAATCACTGTCTATTTAAAAAAAACTGCATCAAAATCCGTTGCGTAGTTTTAAAGATCTAAGCATACATAGGGACAGACAGACAGCGATAGCGACTTTGCTTTATACTATGTAATGATTAAACAAGGAGCAGACATTGCGAATACAACGAAAGTTTTGACAAAATTATGCTTATTATTATCACAGGAATCGTAAAAGCCTTGGAGTGCATGAATATAAAAAAACCCAGCCAGGAGTTTAATTATAGCTCACAAGATATTTTTACAACATGCACATTAAGCACTATGCTTCTTGCCAAATAACAGAATGAAAGAAACCCTTTCACATGGTATGATACCCTGCTGAATGCTATATGTAATCCTTAAAAATATAAAAATAAGGTTATATCATTTTAATACTTACGAAATCTGTCCAGTTTTCATTTCAGTCTCATTTCTCCAGGCTTTATAAATTTCAACAGGCCCCGTTTCTATATTTAGGTCTTTATCTCTTATAATTTTTTCAATTAAAGGACCTATTATAGTCTGCAGACTGTTCAAACCTGATAATTGTCTCGATAAACTTACGGCCATTTTGAGAACCAAAGGTGTACATGCTATTACATCAAATGGTTTTGTTACTTTACAGCTAATTTCTTCTTCTAATGTGAATCTGAATAATTTTAGTAACAAGTATTCATCCCTGGTATATGCACCAAAATTATAAAGACTCAAAACAACGTTTTGTAAAAACGAGTTTGTTTTATTTTGTGGAATACAAAACAGAAGTTTTGATAAATATGTAGGATTCGTCTGTAATTCATAGAAAAGGTGTTGGTAACCGTCTAAAAGATGTTTACTCTCTTTAGTTAGGGATTTTAAGCCCTTAACAGCAGTTGTGATTGTGAGCAACGGTCCTTTCATATCTTTATTTAGAGTCAATTTAGTCATAGAACTATGTTTAACCAAGTTATTAAGTTTCAACCCATGCGCGGCCACCTCCTGGAGCGCAATACGATTTTGTACTAGTAATCCGATTTTCAAATCCATATCGTCTATTTGTTTTGAAAGTTCTTGGTTTTTTCGAATGGATTGGACTACTTCTGACTTCAAACTTTGAAGTTCAATTTCTCTATCATAGTCATCGGTTGTGAAATCAAGCATGTATATGAATTTTTTAACTACCCGCAAAGGTGGGTTTGGTGAGTGAAATAATGAAATGAAGGCTTCCCGTGCGCGTCGTCCACGCCATAGTGCTTGTATTTTAATAATCTTTTGTTCCTGTAAAAAATAATGTAAAAATAGTGTAATGAAATTTAGTAGTAGTAGTTTAGATAAAACAGAGGCTACTTTTTAACTGGAAAAAGGGTTATAAGAGGGGAAGGGGGGGTCAAAGTTTATATGAAAGTCCACGCGGACGGAGTTGCAGGCAACAGCTAGTTTAATATAATTGAACAAGTGTATTGAAATAGTGCTACCAAGCGTAAATTTTGTATGGTCCCATCTTACAAAATAATCTCATTCAAAGTCAGTCAGGGCTAAGACCCATTGCATTTGGATTTCTGAAATAGTTTAACAGTAAATAAATTAAACTACCTGAACTTTGTACCAAGCCAGAGGATTTAATTTTCTTTCTTGCTTTAACTTTGCTTCGATTGCCTTCATTTTTATGAGGGTTCCGTATTGTCTACAAATTAAAATCTGTCTCCACCATGCTTGTATTCTAATGATGGAGTCAATATTTTCTTTAAAATAATTATACCTTCTGACCTTTTCCCTTAAAATATATCCTTTACAACACGCCTGAAATCTGGTAAATAATATCTCTATATGTTTTTGTTTGTATGTGTTGATGTGATGTTTATTTGTTTTTTCTATAATTGCTTTTATATCTTTCTTTGTAAGATAGCGCGCATGTGGAACAAAGTCTTTGGGTGTCGTCCAGCTATATGTATAAGATTCAATATCTATATAAACAGTATTACCAGCATCTGTATGGCAAACTATCCAAGGACAGATATAATGACCCCTCTTCTTTAAAGCCTTGCAGAACATTTGAAAATACATTTCTTTACATGAACTTTCAAGAAGACTTGGATCAATTAAGACTGAGCATGTCAATCTATTCCAAAACGTAATAATATCAGTCTTTAATATTGATAAATTGAAATCAACAATACTATCAGTCAACTCTTTAACTTTTATTGATTCATTATTTACATCCTCAATAACATGAATGATATCATCCAGCCAAAGGTTTTTTGAGTCTTTTGAGAGCAACCTCTTTTTTAAAGATCTCATATATAGATGGTACTCATCTTTATGTAATGCTGTCAGGGGGAGTTTCAGGCTTGGACTCTTTAATAATGATATTAATGAGCTAACATTTTCCTCAGACACTGCTTTACTTATGTTATCTACGACTTGAACCACTGAAACAGTAAGAAATTAGTATTAGCATAGTTAGTACTTAATTGGTAATAAATACTAGCAAACTGAAATAGGATATGAGAAATACATACATTCATCATTATCATCATCTTTCATATTGACCATTTCAATTGTATCCCTTATATCTTCTAAAGTTAATAAGGGACATTCACATTGCTCCCTAAACTTAAATTCTAGAGCAGTAACCAAGGCAGAAAAGTATCGACGCCGACAGTGTGGTCGTAACATTTCCAAGTGAATTTGTTTAGAATTAAGGGCATTCCAAACTGCAACTTCATCTCCTCTTTCAACAGCTTCAGAAATTGAAGCTATGGATAGTAAATATGAAACAGAGGCTGCTATTTCACTTTCATTTAGATTTTTTTCCAATTCAACTTTCTCCAATCTCATCTCCTCATGCAATAGAGGCATAGCAAATTTATTTATTTTAAACTTAAGCCCTAAATTTTTATTAGTAAGAGCAACATACAAATCATTTGGATCTCCTTCTTCTAATGCTCTATTAACATTAGCAATAGCTAATTTATGGCCAGTATGTTCTAGTGATTTATTATTACCATCATAAATTATGCTTTGAAAAATTTTGTGCCAGTTAGTTATGCTCTCTACATCTATATCTTTACTATTTTCAGTTAGCTCCCGAACAACATCACAATAGAAATCAAGGTTGTCAGGGTTGTAATCTTTCAATTTCACCCACTTCTCATTAAACAATTTATGCAAATTGTTAAGATCATTCTTATGAGATGCTGTGCATAATGATTTCCATAAAAACTTATAGTTTGTGGCTGTTATATGACCTTGTATTTCTATTAATGTAAGAATTTCATCACAATCATCAGGAACATAACTATCATTAAGTGAATGATTATGGGCTACTTGAATCTTCTCATACTTGGCATTTTTCAAAACTTCTTTATATTGATCAATTAATTGGTTCTGGACATATTTTAATTGAAGCACAGGGTTTAACAAAGCCGATGTTATTGGTTTTTCAGAATCCAATAAATCATTAAGTTCTTGCAAAGCTCTATTAGTTCCAACACTGTCATCAACACAATTACTTGATAAAATACCACTGATTTTTTGAAACATTGGCAATGGATGTTTACATTTCTGTAAATCTTTTGAAACAGAATCAAGTTGTTCATCTGAAATATTATTATTTTAAAATAAATAACAATAAAATGATGTTACACAACTATATACATAAAACCAGTTGTAGTCACATTAAAAAACATGTTATTCCTCACCTGTAAAAACAGCTTTTCCAAACACATCATGAATGATTGGGCCTTTGCCTAGCTTAAATAAGTGAGAGCTTAAAGCATGAAGACAATAGATTACCTTCGGCATATTTTTATTATCATATATATCTGTTGTTTCTGGTTGAAAAGTCTGTAATGTTAAAATTGAATTAATATGTGACATGTATTACATTATAAGAGAGAGTACCACAATGGAGTAATAATTACCACAGGAAGTTCAGTTTTTTTCAGTACTTGTAAGAATTTATTTATATTATCAGTGTGTTTGAATTGAAGTCCCATTGCCTAAAAATTAAAAATAAAAAACAAATAAGTCTTCATTTAAAGGTTAACATATTTCACAGGTTTCATTTTGTTTGAAAAAAATTGATTAAGCTGTTGAAACAGAAGCAGACAGCAATAAAATTGGTCTTTACCTTGAAACGACGTTGATCAATATCATATATCTTATTAAGAGGAAGTAGATCTGGAGCAATAAAATTACCCAGCTTCGCTAAATAGACACCATTTCTTAAACAATCTTCGAATTCAACAGCTGGAGGCAATTTTTCTCTCAGGCAAGCTTCCATCCATGTTTTTGCCTCTTCTAAGCGACATAAATACTCATAAGCAATGGTTCTCTGTCGAATAACATCCATTTCCTGGGCAGTTTTACGCCCTTCCGTTTCGCCTTTAAATTATAATTTATTAAGTTCATGTGCAATTATATAAAAACACAAAACTACATAAATAGTGCATGTTAGACATACCATCATCAATTTTCCCAATAAGCGGTTCACACACGTCTTTCCCCATATTTTTTACTTAATCACGCAAACTTTAATTAATGCTTTAGTACTGATAATAAACCACATTTAAAAACACCATTTTAAAGTTAGTTTACGAAAATAAACATCAGTATTTTCGTAATTCAGATTTCAGTTAGCGGTTACAGAGTTATAGACAAAAGCGTAAATAATGTAGTCTATGATTAAATGCCATAGTCTAATAATTTTAAGCTACCACTAAATGGGTATTTGCTTCGAAATACAATTGAAGGAATAAAAAAGCGTTCACAATATATACTGGTGTAAATAAAATGGAAGTAAACATAGACTTGTTTATTTTAGTTCAAACAACTATTTACTATAACAATGAAACAAAAACGATAAAAACAATACATCAAAATTGACATTAAATTATAAATATTTTAATAGCGAATTTGTATTCATTTGTTACGTTTCAATTTACAAGGGAACCTTCTTTATCTAAATAATGGAAGAAGAGAGTGATCAAGTAATAGTTCAAAAAGAATCTCCGTTTTTTCCAATTTGTAAATGTTTTTTAGAATCTACAGTTCCAACCAAGGAAATACAGATTTCATTTCGAAAGAAACAAGTCCTTAGTACGGTTATCAGGACCGAAACTTATTTAAGAGAGCGTCGAATTCCGGAATTGATACGTTTTCTAATGACAAAACTAATTTCCCATGCTCCATCTAAACCTGTGGCTTTTTTAGAAAAGCTATTGGACGATTGTATGTTGTTTAGAGCCGGTCATGGATCAGCTCCAGTTTTATATGAAACTAGGTACTGTACTCCTCACTCCTCCACCTCCTTACTTCCAGATAGGGAAGGATGTACAATTTGAACCACTCTTTATCATTAGCTTATCATTACATAGTATAAAACAGTCACTTTTTTATGTCTGAAGTTTTAAAGATTTATGCATACATCCCTAAGTACCTATGTCACTAAATTTTTTAAACCACACAACCGATTTTGATGCGTTTTTTTAATCAGTTAGAAATTTAATCATAATCTATGCATGTCATCAACTAGTAAGTTGTTTTATGATAATTTGTATTATGTCACGGTGTCTTTATTAATCGTATTGGTTTTTCATTTCATATAGGTGCATCACTAAATTTCTAGACTTTGTTCCAACATATTTACGAATTTGTCATTTAGTTGGGGAAAACAATGTCCAATCAATACGAACATACTGCATCCTTGTCAATCATGTATCACCGCTAGCCCCAAGGCTCTGGAGGTGATTACTGACTGGGCCATTTTTTTCGCGCGATTTTGTAGAAATTAACGAACACTAGTCAGAAAGTATGTTTGGCATCATTATTCATCAATCCACTTTAAGTCTGATTTTAGACATTTGGAAGCTGTTATAAAAAGTTTTGATCCATGTAATCGTGGATGGCTAAGTGCTGGTCAAGTTCGCAGACTTTACATTACCCTTGGTTTATCATTAGAAGAATGTTATGAAGAAAAAGTGCCTTGTGACGTTCTTTTTAAAAATGTAAAAAAGTGTCAAGAAAAGGAATTATTAAGCTTACTTGCATCTGGAATAACCCCTGATAATATAAGTGATTGTTTTAAATCTGACGATGTTTCCGATGATACAAAAAGTGTTGTTGATGATTAATAAAAATATTTGAATTTGAATTTGGCATCTTTTAAACGATAAATTACAATTTTTTATTCAATGATAAAGAATCCAAACAGTACAAATCTTAAGGTCAATAAGTAAACTTTATGTAACTGAATATGTACCTATATTAATTATTATTCACAAAGGCGTAGGGTCATGGGAAAAATAATACCTTATTTAAAATGAAATAAGATGTGTATGCTTATTTCTATAGCGGACAAGTTTGCCTGTACAGCTTTTTTTTTTCAAAATAATTCTAAGTATGCTATCAAAATTTTAATGTTAAGTTTGCTAGAGTTGTCGATAGACAAGTGGCAACTTCATACAATAAGTTTTTGTATAATATTATTCTTGTGAACAATGTCAAAAATATATATTTATAATCTGTATGTATTTTTTATTACTTTCACAAAACGTCACGTTGTAGTCGTCAAAAAACTTACATCGATAGCGATACACACAATAAAAAATAACAATGTCAGATGTCAAAATACTGTTTTGGATTGAGGCTTATCAAATATCAATTATTATTTTATCATATTTTTTGAAGTATGAATTCAAGAAAGTTTAATGATAAAAGTATATAAAATAATTACCTATAAATATTTCGGCAGTAGAATGTAAAGATGAGAAACTGTGATAGCTAATTAATGATCATTGAAATACTACTTAAGAGTCATTATGTTTTTGATTGGCATTTTTATTCACCTTGTATTTTTGTTTTCTATATTTGACATATATTTTAAGTCTCCTGTAGTAAAAAGTGTAATTCCTTTTGAAGCAAAGCATGAAGCTCTTTCAGATCGATTGGTACTTTTTGTAGTAGATGGTTTAAGGGCAGAATCTTTTCTCAACTACACAACTATGCCTTATCTCAGGTTCGTAATGTTTGTCCTGTCCTGTCCTGTGCGAATATTTTAAAAGTTGACAAATAAAAAAAAGAATATTATTATTATTTTCAGATCTATTGCCAATGAAAATGGTCGTTGGGGAATTTCTAATACTAGAGTCCCTACAGAAAGTCGACCGGGTCATGTTGCAATAATTGCTGGGTTTTATGAGGATCCTTCGGCTGTAATGAAAGGGTGGAAAGAAAACCCTGTTGATTTTGATTCATTATTTAACCAAAGCTTGTATAGTTGGTGCTGGGGTACATATGATATTGTTGATATATTTACAAAGGGAAAAAATCTGGAAAATCACATTTTCGTTAAGAAGTTTGATCCATATGATCAAACTTATAGTTCAGATAAAAACACTACACTGTTAGATGAATGGGTGTTTAATGATGTAAGGATTTTTTTCAATACTGCTAAATATGATTTGAATTTAAAAGAGAAATTACAAGCAAAGAAAATTGTATTCTTTTTACACTTATTAGGAACTGATACTGCTGGTCATACACATAAACCTATGACTCCGTAAGAAAATATTCTTAACTTAATATAATGAAAATGTGAATTAAGTTAAATTAACCAATATTGCTATCACTTTTCTTCACAGACATTTTCTAACTACATTAAGACATGTTGATGAAGGTGTTAAAAAGATGGAAAACATTATAAAAGACTTTTATAATGATGATGGCAAAACCACTTTTCTTATGACTGCAGATCATGGGATGACAGATTGGGGTAAAGTTTTTTGCTAGTGAAATAACTTATCAATATATTTTGTGCATATTTTAATGTCATTTTTTATCAGGTTCTCATGGCACTGGATATGAGCATGAAACAAGGACACCATATGTTCTTTGGGGGGCTGGTGTGCAAAAGATTGATAATGAAGAAAAACATATTGACCCTGAAACACATTCTATGTTTCTTGAACATAGATATGATCTAAATCAGGCTGACCTAACACCATTGATGGCAACCTTTTTGTCCATACCTGTACCTGTCAACTCTATAGTAAGTCATTTATAAAATCTCATAATTGCTTATACAGTATGTTACAAAACAAGTGATCTGAAAATCTCTTACTATAATACCAGTAGTAACTACTACTGGTACTGGTACATAACTATGTATTTTGCTATTGTTTTGAAAAAATAACATATTTAATTTTTCCACACAAAAAAAATAAACAAAGTACAATTTAAAACTTACATGGCAACACCATCTCATGTTCACATGTTCTACTAGCTATTATAGGGTCTATGTACCATGTGTTGTGAATTTCCTTGAATTTGAGTAAAATTTTCACCAGAATCAATCTTTAAAACTCCATTGCATTCTTTTTTTAAATATACATTTTTTATTTTATTTTATTCAAAAATGTTTTTAGATTATTTTACCTTTCAGCATCGGACACAAGTTTTGTAACACACTGTATAGTTAGTTTTTATTAATATAATTTTCACAGTACTTCAAGGAATATGCTTTAACAAACACTTAAGCTTATGTGTTCAAGATACATGCTCTTATAATAAGCTACTTTTTTGCTATAAAACTAAGTTTTGAATAATAATACATATATTTTAATCATGAAATATTTTCTTCTTGAAAAAATTAATATTGCACTTTCAGGGTCAGCTAAAGCCAAATTTATTGCATACCTCATTTGAAAATAAAGCAAAAGCAGTATATAGTAATAGCAGGCAGCTTCTTGCACAGTACAATAAAAAGAGGCTTGATGTAGAAGAAAATGCCTTATCAATATTGTATACTCCATATAAACCATTAGATGAAGTCAAAGTCAATGAATTGATTAAGTTTACAGAAATGCTATTAGATCGAGGAGAATATGATAAGTTATTATCCTTTAGTGAAGAGATTATGAACTTAAGTCTTGCTGGCTTAATTTATTACCATAATTATTACCAGAAGACATTATTGACAACAATAACAATTTCTTTTTTGGGCTGGATTGCTTATTTGTTAAGAACTTTATTGGAACAGTCAGTAGGAACCCAAATAGATGTATCAAATAAAAAGCATCAACCAAAAAACTATTACTATGATAACATTGATAAAATTATTAAACTTTTGTCAATTACTCTCAGTGTTATTTTCACATATATTATCTATGGTAGGTACCACAATATATTTATTGTTAAAAAATGCAATCCGACAGCAACATGCATGTTATATATAAATATGTGCTAAAGTTTATTAAAAAATCATTTATAATTCTCCTACTTTTAGCACAAAGTTTACCAAACCAGTATTACATCTATTTTCTCTTACCGGTGTTTCTTTGGGTATATGCTTTGTCTCCAATAAAGCTATGGGCACATACCCTAGTACAAATATATAATAGGCGAAGTATCCATTTACTAACCATAGAAGTATTATGCTACACAATTGGTTCAATTGCTATAGTAAGTATACCTAACTGATTCTAGTCTAGATAACTGGATGTATTAATTTGTATGTGAATGTATATTTCTTTCATTCCATTATTAATATTCTTGAATGCCATATGCGGCACTAAATTCATTCCTCGCCTTAGTATGTACTTGTATAATCCGCTGTATTACATTACGGCTAGCCGTTTTACAAAACAGGGCCGTTTTGCAAAGCGGCGGTTCAACGATTAGCCGTATTGAATGCGGATAAGTAAAAAACCGCCTAAATGTATTCGTC
>DWAJ01000935.1:0-26416 GCA_018238005.1 Eurema mandarina
AGTCAAGCCGATCAGTAAGGTCGGTATTGTCAATCATCCGAGATGCTCGATGTTGAAGGCGGTCAAATGGAAGGAGCTGGTACTGAGGGGCTCCGGCCCAGAGATGAGAGCAGTATTCCATGTGTGGATAACGTCAATGCGTGATTTATTATTTTTAGTTTATTTGGTATTATTTTATATCCATCGATGTAAATAAACATGACGTTTATTATAAACATCAACTGATATATAACCTAATATTGAATACAAGCCAATTAATTTGGTCTTAAAGAAACCTTACGGTATTCACGAGCATTAACAAAATTACGAAACATTGAACTATCTTGAGAATAAATCCTTATAAATCTGAGAGCAGTTCCAACGATGTTATAAACTTCAGAAGATAGAGTTGCATGAATTTTCTATCACTTAATACAAAGCTTAAGCTTGAGCAAGTTTCAAAACGTTTTAATACAGAATAATTAACGTGCATATTATATTTCGTTATATTGAAGTTTATTTCTTGTACGTGTCAATTGTTAACGTTTTTTTTGTGAAAAAATTTCTGCAGTCAGCTTTCTAGTTTAAAACTTGGATTTAAAGTCGCTGTATGAAAAATAATCTTCGTCGCAGATAATAGATATGTTCTATTTTATTTGGAAAATAAATTATTATGGTGTATGACAATGTGAATGAAATAGCATAATAAAAGACACTTGCAATAATTCAAAGAAAACACTAAAAATACTAACAATGTTAGTCGCAGTATTTATCGAGTTTCCATTCAATTATCTCATCGAACAAACGCGTCACGTACTCGACCCCCATAAAACCAATATTTGTAGTGGTTTAGCAAATAATATATGCTTTGATTTCGGAGTACGTGTCTGTGGTATCTCTATTGTGGTAGAATACGCCTTAAATTTTTCTTTTTTGTTGTAACTTTTTCTGAAATGTTTATACCGCCTGTACATTGTCACACTATTTTTAATAAGAATATTTTAATTGTGTTCTTGTCCGAGGTAAATGTAAGCCATCCACCTCGGCTATTATAAGTAAATAAAATCCATATAATATCAAGTTAAAAATCGGTACTACAAAGTTAAAACCATGTAGAAAAATATATATACCTCAAATAACATTTTCATGTATACACACGACTTTCCTTTTCCCAACGGTAGTTTAAACTGACATTTCTTTATTTTTATTCAGTTAATCCAATAAGTTTTATGAGAGTGTGGCCTTAGCAACGGAAAGCAATGGGAGGGTGCCATTATCTTAAATAATTACATTAGGTGTCGACGACTTCGGTTCCTGAGGGAAATTAGGAATATTACTCCAGTTCAACCTTAACGTCCAGCTTAGTATACAAATATAAATTGAACTAAGTCTTAATGTACTTCGAAGTATATTGGAAATAAATGATATACTATATTAAGCATTTTTTACTGAATACTTTGAGAAAACATAATTGAAACACGACTATATAGTCTGCGCCTACGCTACGCCTTCCTTAGACTTAACCATAAACTTGTTATCCACGAAAATCTATATGTAACCTCCAATCAATTCAATGTATTAATCAAAATTATTAATAATGTCTAAAATGTACAATAGGTAATTATTTAAACAAAATTACTGTCGATGTTTATTTTTAACCGACTTCAAAAAAGGAGGAGGTTCTCAATTCATCTGTATTTATAAGTTTACTTTGAAAACTTTTCTAACCGTACATAAATCAGGCTGCGTGACGAGTATTTTTTTTTCTATGGGTATAGTATGTTTGTCAACTTTCAATAACGTTATCAAAGTAATCTTATCGTTCACATTTATGAGGATGTTCCTTGGCCTAATCCCTTGTTTTCCGCACCTGGTTTTTGGTAAGATTTATTACCCACAGGGAATCCGCTCGGTTGTATTGTTGGTCTTCGTGAAATATTTGCTCTAATATATTTCGTTTCAGTTTTATATTAACTTAGTTTGGGGATGTGGTAATAGAGATATATTTTACTTTTGTTCATTATTTATAGGCTACTGAATCAAAATCCATTCCTTAATTTCTAGTGTGTCTGAAGCATCCACAGAATTTCGCAAAATCCCCTTTTACAGTTTTTTATAACCTTTTAATATAAATTATCAAATCTAAATAAGCATATACTGGTTTCTTCCATCCATTAATTTATTTCAAATTTCAAACATTACTTGGTACTAACACGTTTTGCAAAAGAAAACTCTTGTTTAGCTTTCAGGCAAAATTTATTCACTGGCAGACACTTCAGTCTTCTTTTTATGTCTGTTCATTCTAAAACTTCAATTCAAGTGATCGTATTAGCTGAATTCATTCTACCATTCAGACGGGAAATGACCAGAACAATTTTCTCGACCCAGTATACAATTGAATTAACAACTCAGTGTTGTCGGAGAATTTCCTGCTGCACGTGCCTTTTGTGCGCCAGCGTATTGTTGCTTTATATGATCTAATATGATTTTACATTCTTAGAAATATCTGAACTGTCCAGTTCTTTGAAGGATTTATGTTTTTTACACACGACGCAATTGTTGTACATAATAATTTATAAAGACAAGTTAATTAAAATTGAATACGTAGTAAAATGAAATCATCTTGAATACAAGCGACTCAATAAATGTAATAACCGCTAGTTTTGTTTTATTGAGAAAGCTTTAGTGAAGAAATTAAACAACCTTTTGATCAAATATCTTGACATTACATTATATCCTTATCAAAAAATTACAATAACACAAAATGATGTAATTCTAAATCTCAAATTGGTAAAAATATGTCTTAGAGCTTGGGAAAGGACATACACTTGTATTGCGAGGAATAGTGGTTGAAAATGTTTGTGTCCCTTCCTGAGGAAAATAAAACCATAAAATCTTTATATAAGAAATCCCTACTAATATTATAAATCAAAATTTATAAGTTAATTAATAAGTTACTCTATTTCTAACAGACTGACCTGGTCAGATAATTAAAAAGCGAAAGAAACCGCAGACAAAAACTAGTCATATCATTCTTTTTACGTCTATTTTATTTGTAAATTATATAAAAATTATTGATTAGCCTTCAAGTGCAATTTAGCGCGTTTAATTAAATTATCTTCATAGGCGATTGGATACTGTAATTGACATTTATAAGCTAACAACATTTCCTTTCCCAAAATGCCTCACCTATTTCTGTATCTTGCATAATTGAGAGCTGAGTGTAGTGGAAATTGCCATTTTTATTCTCAATCTATTTCAATACACTACAACAGTGTTTCGTGTTACGACAACGGAATTGACTTCACTCAGATTTTTAATGCTTATATAAATAAAGACTCATATAGTATTTTCATGTAAGCTTGATACATGAAAAGACTATATGAGTTTGATAATTCAAAATCGTACTGAGTCGTCTTTTATTTAAAATCATCAAAATTTATTTACTCAGAAGTTTGCCAAGGGAGGTAACAAACATATAAAAGGAATCAAATAAAGAACCATTTCCCTCCAAAAATTAAATAAGATAAAATGCTCTGAAGTACTTATATACTCACAAATTTAAATTATTCCAAGTGCTCCGTAGAGGGTGACGAAAAATCATGCTAATCAAAGTCGCTTAGTACGTTTTACGGTTTACCTACCTTTGCACACATCCTCACACCTGTCGTATGCCATATGACGTCATTTTATTGACGCACACATAGTCAGATTAACCCTTTTCGTTTTATTAATATTCTGAGAATACATTTTTCTAGTCCGGCCTGCCATCTACAGCCATTATATCTACTTACCGTTGACCCTAAAAATTTGGGTACACGTAGTTGATGGTAATCATCATTAGGTGACCCTTGTTGCTCGTTTATCCATTAAAATTAATGAAAACGTATTCATATGGTTTAGTGAAGATTTAACCTATGATTTTTATATCTTTATGTGCATAGTGTTTCTGTTTGTGAGAAATTTGTTACAGATGACGTAGTACGTCGATATAAACGTAAACAAAGATATTATAAAAATTGTCGTAAAATTAAAAGTTTACGGTTTCCGTAACGTGACATGACGGAGAACAGGATGTTGGAGTAATTAATATTATTAATAAATACAAGGAAAATGGTACTGTACCGTTGTATGTATTTTGGTATCTTCTCGAAGGTCTTTTCCATTATACGTAGATTTTATCATGTTAAATGCAAGCTTATCATTATTTTGAGTTATATCTGATAATGGGGGATGTCGAGCAAAGTCGATAGATAAAAAGAGGTATTATATGTGGTTATTATTTTTATTATTATTATTAGTTCGTGTCAAAAGGGACTGGTTTACCGAACTGGACTGGACTACTTACCGAACGAAACGTATTGACATCTCTGAAGATACGCCACTTTTTGACGCCATACCAGATCAAGGTCTGATTGTTTTCGGTAAAAGCTTACAATAAACACGAAGCGAACACTAATTTTGTGAGGCAGTCGTATATCTAACCCATAAAATACTGCCCAATATGTGGGAGCAGCGGGAAGGGTCTTAGCCACGTAATGTGCACTTAATTGTTTCTAGGTCACTTAACGTTGTTTAAGCCAACAAGTCGCAATATACTACGGGTAGCAGACATTGTTTGATTATAAATAATGTTACTTACATCTGCTTTTATTATCAGTATTTATGTACTGTGACTAAAATTTACGTTCCTCAAAACAATAGTTTCAATTATATTTTATAAACAATACGATTTGAGATTAAAACTTCAATGGTCGAGACTAATGAAAAAAAAAGTATTTCCAGCCATTACGAACTATCCACGTATATACTTAAGTACATGATACTAAAAGTAAGATACATTTTTACCAAACAAAACTTGACTTGGGAAGTATTCACTATATTATCGTTGCACTGCGCCTGGAGAGTATTTTATTTTGCTCTTGAATTGTTAAGCAGGTCAACCGAAGTTCCAACCTTAATAAATCTACGTTGCTGCGAATTTATTGAATTTCTTCCACCTTTATTTAGGTACAAAAAGTCTAGAAAACCTGGAATAAGAAGGTACAATATCTGTTGAGGGAATTCGTGACTAACATCCGTATACATATTTGATGTAAGTGAAATTGAACTCTCATAAAAGTCGTTCAAACAGTTAAATAAATTGTAGAATTGCTAGTAGATTTATTATGGTAAAATTATACACAAAAGGCGGCATCATTTTATTAGAAGAGCAGAAGCTAAGTGACATCTTGCTATAGACACAATACTACAGTAAAATTAGTCTCGAGAAATTTTTGCATAATATGTAGTGGTGTGTATATTACTCAGATCTTAGAGCGCGTTTCCACTGTATCGTTCTAGCCTATACAAAAATGTTTCGATATCCTAACATTACTATTTAATTTAATACTTATCGTTAGCAACACTCTGATTTTTGTTTCAATAAAAACAAGTTTTTATTTTTAACTTTATTAAGAAAAATTCATTCAATTTCACGTTGAGCAAACGACAAGGCGACTACCGCAAAACAATAAAATATCGTGATGATAGTAGTTAAGCTATAGGTAAAAAGTTTTGACCATAATAATCACGAAAAAAAAAATAAATAAATATAGTACAATAATACTATCTTCAATGTTATGTCGACAACTTATTATTAAGTCTCAAATCTCTCGTATTTTGTAGACGTTTAAACTAACCTTTTAACGATAGTGATAATAATTATTACTCTAGACGCTAAGGCGCAATTCAAGACCAGCCAGAACATTATCCATACTTTATTATATAGCTGAGACTACGTGACTGGGAATCTCGAATCTACATTTTAAGGTAATCGAACTGAAAAGTTCATAAATATAGAAAGATAAGCGTATTTATTAATACAAAGCACCATCATTATTCATAAGGCACTGTCTTTTGAAATATTTATTCGAGACAAGCATTTATCATCTTAAAAACGCCTAAGGGAGAAATTTTCTTTCGCGAACGCATCTTGAATGTAACAACCTGTGTCAAACACTTGGAGTATATAAATCATTTTATACAGACATTCTCGATAAACGACTCGATAGGAACTATGAATAATTTATGACGCAGTAAGTATCGGCCTTCCAAAAACCTTATAGGTTGGGTGATTTCAAATTTTGCAAATGTTACATCGTGTTAGTACAATGATTCTTTTATCTCATATCAAGCGTCCTCTAGTTACTAAAAAAAGCGAATAATTATTTCAAATAAAGAATTTGGTATAAGTATAAATTGTAAGTGGAGAAAGAAAAAAAAACGGCATAGACACTCTGTTAATAATAAAAACTAAACCTTGATACGAAGTATCCAATATTATGAATATTAGGAAAAGGCCAGGAAAAATAATTAAAAAATATTTGCAAGCACTTTATCACAGTGAATATAATAAAGCATATCTTCGTCATAAAACTATTCAGATTTCAATATAACTTTCCAAGCGACCTTCGCAGTTATCTATTTACCTAGATAAGGGCGGGGAAATTTTATTAAATGGTGACCCATTATTTCTAGATTACCCGCTGTATCCTTCCAACGAAGCGTTGCTAATTGCTGAATTGTAGCCACTTATCACTATCGACTTTGTCTGTGGCAGATTTCTGTATAGAAAAGGAACAAAAAGCAATTACAGAGCTTTGTTCTTTGTTTTAACTATTCAATTATTAAATAAGTTAAGTAATAAAAGATGCTTTACTGATTCAAGCGGTTGTTTATTATTATTAAATTCAACAAACTTTTGTAAGAGAGTAGTTAGTTAACATTAAAAAAGTGTGTTCATTGTTGTAGAATTCGTAAACAATCTATTTTGACGCTAAAAATGTATAGTAAAATGATAAAAATTTGGGAATTAATCTGGCTACGTACTATATCGTACATTCGTATATATTGGTCGTTAGAAGCATACAAATTTATTAACCTTTTTAAACCGCACAAAAATAGTACACATGCACTGCCATAATTATTGTACTTCAACTGTGAAAATGTAGTGTTTTATTTTGAAAATATAAAAGACAGTTTCTTGTAAAAGTTACATTACAAAGAACAACGTATTATATTCGTGTTTGTGTTCTTATTTTTATTTCGTCTGCCTTAATTCATATACCAGCACGACGTTGTATGCAACGTAGTGCACTAAAGGGTTTTGTACATCCTGCTATGAATATTAAAGACATTCAACCTATATGAATGTCTTTAATATTCATAAACGAAAGGAGAAAAGAGTGTTAGAAAAACACTATTTTAGCTCCAAAATCCATTTTCAATGTATCTTCTCAGGTCAGTTAGAAAATAAAAAAATGTTTAATTCAAAAGTCGCTTTTACTCGATTGTAATCAATTTAAAATTATTTTGTCAACTTTACTCACATTGAAATCAAAGCACGTTTAACTGAATTTCAAATATTTCATACAAATGTATTTTATCCATTTCAAATATGAGAACTGAACCGAAACGAAAATATCGTCAACATTCTAAATATTTTTATTAAGAGAAGCTCTGAACTGACCGAAATACTGGCTTATATGTTAAAATATATTGTGAAAGCCGATATTAAAATAAAAATTGTATTTCTACATTTAAATCCTGTTGCTTAATTAACTTTCCGTAATACATTTCTTCTTTGTATAAACCTAGGTCCTAATCCATTTCTCTGGTTTCGCAACAAAAAACTAATTTATTAGCTCAATACGTCGACAACAAAGGGGACATAGATTATCCTCTCATCAGACGTTGGCTGAACAATGACGTCACTGTGATCGGATAACAATTCTTTGTCAATATCTATTCAATTTTACATGAGTCCCGCTAATCTAATTACGAACTGACTTCATTGTTGGTCATATGTCCTTCAAAACATTCAACAATTGTAAACTTATCATATTTAAGAGGCCGGCAACACACTCGTGACATCACGAGTGCTCATGGGCGGCGCTGATCACTTTCCATCAGGTGACGCGCCAGTTCGTTTGCCCCCTATTATATAAAAAAAAATAATAAAAAAAAAATTCTCTTATGCTATCTTTATTAAGACCTTATTGATATGCACAGATCAACTTTTATATAAGTCTATGAATCACTTAAAGCTTTTTATAAAAACTTATGTCTTTTAATAAGCTACTCTTTCGCTAACTTTATAAGGTATAAGTCAAATAATGCTTCGGGTAATATCTCTGCAGACGTCCTACGAACAACATATTTTATTGAAAGTCAATAAAAAATAACAGGCAAGGCATATTACATGCCACAGAAAGCGATCACTCACAGAACGGAAAATTGTTTTTCATATAACTTTCTGAAGTAACCTTTGGAATGTAAGAGACGAGAATTCTTACGGCTTATTTGCTGTATTTTTCGGACTTAATTGAATACTAGGACAAGAGTAAAGGTTTTACATGAAATATATTGCTTCCGAACTTTTATGAAATAAATAATGTAAAAATGTTAACTCAAAATTACAGACCTTTTCATTATCCTATAAAAATATAGAAAACTAGTTTAATGTTACATAATATCAGATGCAATCTATATAAATAAAAATAGATTGCCCGACTTTTTTCGTAGGTAGATTCGACTACAAGTCGAATCGACTTTGGAATTAATGTTATTATTTGTATTATAAAAGTTATTAAATACTAGGTGCAACCCACAAATTGGTTGGCCACAAACCAATTTGCCACAAATTGGCAAATTGGTTGAGTATGTTCAAAGATTTAAGCATACATACGGATGAAAAAAAGAAGGTGACTTTGTTTTATACTAGGTATTCTCTTTTCACGACACTTATTCATCTTGTAGTGATAAGATGCGCTGTACTTTTCAATGTATATATATCCTTAACATTTTTTATTGCATAGGTAAAGATAACAAGGCTCCAAATCTTATACAATACCTAAACAAGCAGGATTTGGGCAGCTATTTTAAAATGTACGTAGGACCTTTGAAAGGATAAAGTAATCAAAATTAATGAAGATTATTATAGGGTGTGCGGCATTCATCGTTGAAGTTATAATGTCGACTCATTATAACTCCGTGTTTAAATGTTGGTTTTGCTTTCATGAATACGAATTTCATAAAAACATTCAAAAGGAAAGCGTATATATTTTTCCTTTTGGGCTTACCATATATTTATCGATGAATTTAAAGAAATATTTTCCTCTTTGCCAGAAACATAATAAGTCGATTCTTAGAAGTACGAAACGGGAATTTTATGGATTAATTATTATAATGATCATTTTTTTACTTAATGTTAAAAGAGAAAAAACAAGGGTGAATATTAAAGGACATTTTTCTAGTGTGGAGATCGAACCTTCAACTAACGTAACGTAACTCAATTTTTTTTTTCCTTTAATTGTTCCGAATAAAGAATTCTACTAAATACGTTTATAGCACGGTCATGGTACGATACGTTATAGTGGGTATCGTTCTTAAAAATCGAGTTACTTAATAGTAGCTCATTTATGTTTCCTTCTATGGGTATAAATACTAAGCGATTGTTAAATGCAAGTTTGAGACTTACTCGTATAATCTACCGACCTCGACTAATGCGTCGAGATCTGAACGTCACGTTTACGGTGACAAATATCCAAAAATTCTACATAAAATCATTGAAACCGAACCGTCAATTTTTTGACTGATTAAGATTCCCTCCTTTCTCCAAAAACATACCTACGTGCTTAAAAAGAAAATTACATACAAAAAAATCATCAAGCTAACAATTTTAATAGTACTTATTATACCTTCAATAAAAGCTCAAACACATTATTTACGCATACATTTGCCAAATCGAAGTTACTATCCCAAAATAAAAGCAGTACTTTTAGTCTACCGTTTCTTAATAATGGCATACGAGTTGGCGAAAAGTTCGAAGTTCATTGAAGCGGTAATTACAAACACTTAGACGCAAGTTATCTTGAGTTCCGACCTCGATAACGAGCCTGGTTCAAGTGTGGTGTGGTGGTTCCGTATATATTATTTTTCTTTACATTAGTATGTATAGTTAAATCCACTTGAAACTTATTCAGATGTTAGATACGGTAATAATATTAGGATTTTTTAGGAACATTATTTGCATGTATATAAAAGTTTAAGAGGTAAAATATTTGGTATTACTAATGATTGTTACATTTATAAGGAGTTTACAAGGTTAAGTTACTAACTTTACAATAGAAGTTCATGCAATGCAACACGCACCTCTATCAAAACAGCTTACGACATTTAAATAAGACAAGAATGTTGCATGTTTTCATAGATAAAAATACATCATATAAATTCTTTAAATATTTAGATGTAGATTAAGATGTATACTTAAAATATATAAAAGTTTTTCATTTTTCTTTTTTTTTATCCGGATACAAGATTGGGTATCTGATTTACTTATGAAAACGTTATTTACGATATAGACACAAAAATTTTAATATTTATTTGAATAAAACTAATCGTGAAATTCTATATTAGTAATAACGAATAGCGTACCCTGAAAGTGTATTCATTCAGTTGAATAGAACGTAATAATTGTAGAGAAAATGAGCTACGAAATGTTTCCTCCGTTTCATATCTGACTTGGAACTTATCCACATAACATACATAACATGAATATTATTTGTCTTAAATAATAATACAGTGCTAAAAATATTTAAAAAATATTAACATTTCTATGTGCAGTACAATTTCTCAATTATTCAGTTTTAAATTATTCTTTTGCAACGTCCGTTCGGATAATAAGTCATTATATTATATAACAGGTATAATGATTCTTGTTGTATAACTTCATTGAAAAACAAAACATACAATAGATTGCAATATATTCGTAATTGGACACAAATTTGACCTTTATTCAGCAAAGGCAACGAAAGGTAGCAAATAGCAATTGACGCCGGCAAATACAGTAACTACGATTCCGCTCATTGAATTTGTACTTGTTCAAACTGGAAATATCGAACATTGCTATTCAATACATCGGGCACCAATTAACCTAATTAATTCGCTCTTGCCATTAATAATTACCTACATCTTATTGCAAATACAATGTTGTTTTTGGAATAAAGAAATTTTAAATTATAATGGGTATAGCACTCATTTTTGTTTCAAACTTACGAAAAATGGTTAAGTACTTATTTTCATTACATTTCATTTTCTTGTCTTGAATGTTATTAATTACCTTCGATATTTGAAAATAACTCAAGGAAGTTAATATTTTATGAAAATTAATATTTCAAATATAGTTATACAGATGGTATTTTTCAACCTTTAAATACTATATATCAAATATTAAAGTACGTAAGTAAGGTACAGACCTTGTCTACAAAATTCGAGGCTAAGAACAAAAACCAAGTTGGGCAAGCCCAACGAATGATTTATTGAATACAATAAATTAAATAAAGATTTATAAATCTCTATACAATTGTTCTAAAATGTTATAAATTACAACTAGTTCAATAAGAAAATTTTATACAGCAAGTCTTACATGACTCATTTATAGTAATAAGTGTTTAGAAATAAAAGTAACAATTGCAGGAGCGACGACAATTTGATTCGGTTTAATTGACCAAAACACCATTTAAGTCAAACCTTACGACAAACTACTTACGAAATGCCGATTGATTTTCCATTGAAAAATATGTAAACAAACACAACGTTTTCTTTTAAGAGTAGATGTTTATCGCTTACCCATTTTACTATATTATGTTTCGGATTATTACACTCACAACTGACAAATTATGAAGTATATAATATATAAGTATACAAAGTAATTAAGAATGTAATATTGAGTTTGCATATAAGTTGAGTATAAATGAATTAAACAAAAAAAACTTTTCAAGAAAGCTTTTATTGGATTTAGAATAACGTCACATTACTTTTCAAGTCACTCTCAAAAAACTCATTCATTAGATACCCATATTGTAGAAATGCAATTACTGTTCCGCCATCTTGGATCATCCGCATGACGTCACATAACTAATAATAAGCTTTTAAAAAGTCTACGTATTGTGTACCTACACGATTATTTGTCAACATTGTGAGTCCATTGTCTTTGGTGATAGTATACAATATACATGTATATTGTATATAGCTATGAATAGGTCATGTAGTATGTCTGTATGTAGCAATCCACCGTCGGCCATTCACCGTCTCCTGAAATCGATTGGCGTTACTACGGCTTGATAGACATCGCAGTAGGTCACTGTTATATCTATAAATAAATTCATATACATACATAATTGCTAATTGAAAGATAATGCTCAATGATACCTTATTGAAAATATAATAATTTTATGGCTCGCTAAACGAAAGCCTTTCTAAATCGTCGGTTCTACAAACAATGAGCTTTGCTTACTTCAAAAAATAATCATTAATTTATCTATATCAATATTTGTACGAAATACACATGAGAAATCTAATAGAGTCAGAAACATTTTTATATATTATGTTTAGTGATGTTTGCCTGCTGCTAATAAAGCGGTTATTATATTACATATGTACTGGTTTTTTCAGTTAGTAGTACTTAAAAATGACTAAAAACCATTTTAAGTGTACGTTCCTTTATTCACAGCTACTTATATACAGAAATGATATTAAGTATTATTGCTACTCAGCTCAGCTCAAGTCAGGTTCGGATTAAAAATTTATAGAAAGCATAAATATTTTATCACCAATGTCAACTCACCTTGCTATTTAACGTTCGTCGTACAAAATGAAATCCGTGCATGAATAAAGCCGAGGAGATTACCATGTTCTATACAATGCCGTACGTTTGAATAACAAAGGGTTACTCTATGGCCACTAAGAGCTTAGTAAATCTGCTCTAATTGATTTTATGTAACAATTAGAATGTTGTAACGTTCAACTTCGCGCTATTCATTATCTAGTAGACGGAAACTATCTAACAATTTTAGTAGATATTATTGTTCATTTTAAACAATAACTTGAGTGTATGAAGTTTGAGATTTTCTATTGAATAGTGCTTAAAATGAACGTTACTAGTTAAATAGATACCTATATAATACAACTTACAGCATAGCGGTTGCTATGGTAACAACTTTTATTTGACTGTTAAGTCTTGCCGCTAAAGTTCAAACAAAAATAAATACCTTTAGAAGGATTTTCTACAGTATTTATTATCTGCTGCTCATACACTCACTGAAGATAAAACCCACACAAACGCCCGAGCATGAAAATCTCATTACCAATGACATTAATTTATTGAAAGCCATCGATTTTTTCAATAAACAGTCGCGTTGTCTGTGTAAATTGTCGTTGTTTACAGTACGTTCGCTTCCAGAGTAAATAGTGATCATTCATTATTCACGCCAGCGTTCATGGTTGGTATCGCAGACATCTGCATTTCCATTATTGTAATAAATGTTAGCGGAATGTATGACATCATATCAATCTTTCGGGCCATGGAAATGGGGTCGAAGCTTGTTATATACCTACGCTTATCGCATTGTCGTCAAGATTTAGAACGATATGTGGTTAGAACATTTTAGTATTAAACGTATTATTGATAATAATATGTGTAGTGAATTTATTGCTACCATCGTGAGATGAAATTTTTCATTAATTTTATTAAACATAGAATAGAAAGAAATTGTAGTTAGAAATAAGGCACCTAATTCATGTTTAATAGTGTTTTAGTACTAGTTTAAATAACCTTTAATAAGTTTTATTTATATAATAGAAATAAATACATTTACAACCATGTTTAGCAGATGATATCGGATCATTGAAATTTATAAAGACAATCACAAGCTTATGAATTATTATCGTAACAAAAAATTATAGCAGTTTTTTTAATAATAAAGGTCGATCAAATATAAACTTTATAACAAACACAAAACAATATTAATTTTATTACAACATCGATCCTAACCACTTACTTAAACTTCGCAATTCATGCTAATTTAATCAAAATAAGTGGATACGCATATTCGTCCATTACCATGTGGGCCAAGCCTCTTCATATTAAACTGAATTCATTCGAATTGACATTGACTTTAAATGCTTAGCATATTTCAGTTTAATTTTTTTGTAGTTATAATGGAAAGTTTTCCGGGAGTTATAGAACATTAAACAAGCGCAAACCGCCCTTTTCGAATTCCAACTTTGTCACTTCGCATCTTTGCCGTTCACGCCATTACATTGGGATCGAATATTTTACTTTCAAAAAGTAAAAATAGTAAACTAGACGAAATTTCTACAACGGATCATTGAGACAAAATACAGATATCTGATATACAATTCACAACACGACGCTTTATACTAAGGCTAAGTTATTTAAGACTAATTTATCCTTATGAAAATAATGACTGAGCTTTATTCTTACATTAATAAAATATTTATAAACAAAATAATTTCAACGTTTTACAAAGGTTAAACAGTTAATTTATTGTAAATTTATAAAGTAAGGCACAAAAACAATATATTGGTTTTCTGTTCATGACTTTCTCATAAATACTTTCGAAGTTGCAATATTCGAAGTTGACTTACGATATGTTTGCTTTACTCTCGGCTCGTATAAACTTAAAATACAATTTATGTGAAAGCCGTACCAAGTTTGAGTTAGCTGAAGTCTAACAGCTAACAAATGGCACGGATTAGATTGAGTGTACTGTAGAAGACTAGCAGCGTTAAGTGTTTTAGATGATTGCTAAGGGAAGATAAATCTACTGCGTTTGCTATCCCTAAAGGAAGACGTATAACGGATTCATGCTTTCATTCATATAGAGATTACTCTTGATCAAGCTACAAGTACATAAATTTATAGTACGGTAGACAACACAGATTATCCGTACGCCGAATCACCAAACAGCATGATATGTATAAAATAATACAACAATGTTTGTTCGTAATTTTTGTTTTGTTTAGTTGTATTAAATTGAAATTCGCTGGGGTCCACACATATTTCAATAGTTATAGTTGAAAGCTTGTCCCTAGAGACACTCTAAAGTTTATATTTTTAAGCTTCTATGTACCACTATTATTGTTAGGAATTTTTATAATAAGGCGGTCTAACTTTATTTTGTTTAGGCGTATTCACTGGGATCGATAAGTTTAAGTTAGCGTTATTGAAGAACTTTTCATTGTTAAATATATTGAATATGTCACATTTTTTATTTATTATGCGAATATTTGATTATTTCTCCCTTATAACCATTTTTTCCAGTAAAAAAGTAGCCTATGTTTTATCTCAGGCTCTAGACCATCTGTGTACCAAATTTCATTATAATGTCAATTCAAAATGAATCATCGTTTATAAAATATTCATAATTTACCTTCCTTTACGAAAACAATAGCGTAATCCGCCGGTAGCCATCTGTAGTACTTATGAAAGCTTTAACAGATAATGCGTCACTCATAAATGTTATCCTTACACGAACCTCATATTCAAGATTATTGTGTGTCTTGTTTGAAAAAAACTTCTAATTTCGGGTAATACAAATCAAGGTGTTTTTAAATATTTATACGTAGTTACACGCAGATAATTTATAAATGTTCTAGGAATACTAAAAATACCTTTAAATCAAATTAAAGTTACAAACATCCATACAGTATTTAATTAAATACTTCAACGTTTACTTTAACACAGCCCCATCTAGTTCCACACTGTATTATGGCAATTTTCTTACGGATAAATGTCATAAAATGTTTATAAATTATAAAAAATGTATACTATAAATACTTTTCTTTTGACTTCAGAAAGATACCAATGCTAATGACAAATAATGTTTTCTAGTGTAGGTATCATATTCACAACTCTTGTCGAAGAAGACATTTATACCAAGCGATTAGATATGCGTTTTTTTAAGTGTGTGATTTACCTTATATGGCTAACTCATAATTAGTGAAGCATCAATTTCAGTTGCTATCAGTTAATTTGTGGTTAATCTGTTCGCTACAGATCTGTCGATTGTAATTCCCGATATAGCCGGTCCAAATTCTACCGGCATGCCCGAAGCAGCTCTTATCGATTAAACATTATCTCATCGAGAATATTATAAACTCAACGTGCTTTTGGCTTAAAGAGGTTTCTATTCGGGCGAATATTCTCATTAGTTGTGTTGCATATTTATAATAATATTTAAAGGTACTTTTGTTGAAAAACTTGTAACAAATATTTACTAAACATTTACATATATCGATGTGGATATTGAGCCACCTACGTATATAAACCTAAAAATAGTCACAATTCACACCTACGATAAAATACCACGCCCTGTTTTACTATAACATATAACCACGCTAATTACAAAGCATTTATTTTCTAAATATACTCTGAAATACGTCACATATATTACATTGTATCAAGAAACAATTCGCAGGGCAATCGCACAAACCACGTCACGACATTTCCATTGCGAGAAGCATTCCATTACAGGCATTGCATGCGAAGTGGGATTCAAAAAACTGTTTCCACTAATGGTGCCAGCAATGCACTAGAATAGATTTGTTTCGTCCGGGTCAGAGGTGAAGGACCCCTTGCATGATCGCGAAACGAAGTGCGCCAAGGAGCCACGAAATAGTAAGCCTCAACTTTTAGTTAATAAAGTTTTAATAAGAGTAGATATAAAAAGTGTTTCTGAGAAATTATAAAGCTTGAACGGCAGGCTATTTTGAATTCATATAGGTAATTAAAATAAACATTTAAAATCCATCTTTGACATTTATATATATTGTATGTGCTTATTAATTCGTTAAGTTAATACAAATAACAAGAATTTTAAATTTTCTACCGACTGTTTATTAACCAAAACTGAAATAGGCCATGTCACCCACGCGCTTATTACGACTCTTTTGACACTTTATACAATGAAATCGGGTCAGTAGTTTAGACGCTATGATGGAGCTTACAAACTTACATACATAGCTATATTTTCAATACCGTAGCTTCAATTTATAAAAGAAATCGCGTAAAAGAGTCTATATTGTGCCTGTGTTATTAAATGTAAATTTCAAAGTTAAAATTGTTGTTAATATTAATAAAATAAATAAATTTAAGCACAGTAGAAATTATTGAATAGTTAATAAGTAGAAAAAATTAATAAAAAACAATACAATAAGTCAAAACCAAACAGGAAATTTGACCTAATTTTTCGTTAAGTAAGTTCCTTTGATCCAACAAATAGGAAACCTCACTTCGATATTGATAAACCACATAATTAATTGAAATTGTTTATTGTTCGTCAAACGACATCAAAGGTCAAGCAACGTTTGATCTTTATTTAAAAAGTTACGTTTCCATTTACAATTAATTGTTAAATAACTTTTAATAAATGAAGAAAACATAAAGTAAAAAAAATATGAAATTGTGACCGTAAATGACCGTACACTATCCACGAAATCGTCAATATCCACGAACATGACCATTACGATATATATTCGTCGCTAAACAAAAAAGCTAAACTAACCGTCCATTTTTCGTAGTTCTCTTGAAAGGTTTCACACGAGCCTTAGTTTAAATTTATTGATAGAGGATATCCGGCAGATAGGGACGTCTAGCCACAACTAATTTACTGTAGCAAACTAAACACCATTGGCCGCTTGAAGTTTAAACTGCGGGGTCATGAAACTCTAAGCCCGTAAGGTATTTCCATGGCGAAGTGAAGAGAAATGTTTATGGCGCTGGAATTTTACAATTTCTACTAAAAGTTACTATGGATTTAGGTGAATAAAATTGAACATCAAATGTTCTTTCTTTTTTTGTCACAGTCACAGATAAGAAAAAGAGAGAGGTTTTATTAAGCAATTAACTTTATCACCAATACTAAACAATGTAGATTATGGCGCTTTATACTAGTACGTTTTACTAGTACGTTTACTACATAAAATATGTTTCTCAAATAAAAAAAAAATTGTTAAGAAAAATAGTTAATCTTTGTTTAACCAAATAATTGTAACAAGTATTTCTATTATAAACAACTAGCTGGCCCGACACGACTTCGTTCACGCTATTTCTATCCTACCTAAAATCTTATTCCCTGTACATCCCCTTTTTCTCTGCTAAAGAACCAGCTCCATTATTGAATAAATATTCAAAAAAAAATTAATCGAAATCAGTCCATCTGTTATCGTATTTTGCACTTAGCAATACATTGTTATATTATACATAATGCATTTTATTTACTACAAAAATCCAATTAATATTGAACATAGTATGCTTTTAACCATCTATACGATAATATCGGCATTTTCATCAGTTTTATTGACAAATTAAGAGCTACTATAGTACAATATAAAAACTAATTGTATCCTTATCGCGAGTAAATATGAATACTCGGTACTACAACCTTCATTAAATACTTTTTACTTTCAACTCGCACGAAATTTAATCTAAATTACAAATTACAGCTATGAATTTTTATTCTTAACTATAAAACGTCTATCGGACCGAAAAGGCTATCATAAAAGTTTAATACTAATTGTTATCTTTATACGTATACAGTTTACGATAGTCGACACGCTGAAATTTTAAAGAGTCCATACTTCTTTGATTTCGATAGAAAAAAAAACTTAAGCACTATTCTTACATAGCCCTTTTATAGCTCAATTTAACAAAAAATCATTTCAATGATGCCGAAATAAATTAAATATTTCACAAAATACGCATCAGAAGAAGTTTAAAGCTAATAAAATTATTGTGCCCTTTAGTAAATGGAGCTAAAAGCCCGACATGGCAACGAACGTATTAAATTACACAAAAACAATATTGAAAAGCAATTAGGCGTCCATTTAGTGAGCTATAGTTCAAAACTCAGTTTGTACTCTAATTGTGAATTGCCGAGCACGTGGTAAAGGTTCCCTTTGTAGCGGTTACACAATTATAGGCCTATCTTTGATTTGGTAACAGGAGCATAATATCCCAACTGGTACAAACGATAACTTGACCAGATAATTGACAGAGATACGAGCTTGATGCTTTTAAAACGTGTAGTAGTACTCGCTAATAATTTTTTATTTAAGCTAATAACTACTCTATTTTAAGTAGGTTTTAAAGGTATTAATGGGATTTATAGACGCGTCAAATGAATCTCAAGTTATAATTTATAAACAACCAAGTAATGATTAGTTTAAAAACTGAACTAGATTAAATAAAACACGTCCCGACTACGTCAAATCAAATAAACAAAAGTGCTTTACAAACAGTATTTGTTTGACAAAATGAAAAACGCTAAAGCATTCCCGTCAACTAAACGAAACAGTGATAAGTTTTAAATATTTCAGCATCAGTTGCTTTGTTCGTAAATTACGAATTCGAAACTTTATAGCGCCGTCTACATCTGCTTGCTTTATCCTCTTGTCTCCATTCTGTTAATGAAGTTTTGCGCTGTCTAAATAAAATTACATTGTAGCCATCAACATATTTATAACCAAATCGTATCTAAATAGAAATCCATATAAATGTATGTTTAAATAAAATCACCATTTATCGACGTATTGTATCTTTATCCGATTACTATCCACAATATTCCAAAAGCAATCACGCTTCATTTGAATAACCGCAACAATAGTGATGTTTCAAATCATATTGGAATGTTGTTTCAAATCGTAAATAGAGCTGTGAAATAAACTATTAAATGTCTTGTCTATATTTGATGTGTAGAAATAAAATAAAGACATATTATGGCATATTATAGCCCATATTTTATGTTATAGATGAACGAAAACGTCATATTTAATAATACGAAATATTTCAATAAAAAAAAATTAACCAACTGTACTTCTTGTTGTTGTTCTATCGATTTTGCCTTTACAAGTTTACTTAATGTCAATAACCGTATATCCATTTTTACGTTTTTTTACAGGCAACTGAGCAGGAAGCCGCGTTAATATAGGTGCTTATCTCAGTGCTATATATAAATTCGAAATATTAACTTATATAATATAATATGTATGGGCAAACGTATTGCAAACTAGCATTGAACGTCGCGTGGGTCGCCCACACAGGAAAGAAAACAAGTAAGGGAAAAGGTAGGATGAAAATTTGAGAACAAAAAAGAAATTTTCTTTATCAAATCGTGAAAGAACGCAACTTTGAAGATTGCATTACTTGCAAGCTTGTATTTAAAAAAAATCTTATTTCATAAAAATCACTCTTCATAAATTGTAAGTAATAAATGTTTCTTATCTTAAAATAAATAAATATATAAAAACTAATTCGTTTTGATCACATCAAACACAATTGTATAATAATACAAGCAACCGCATTCGCTTACCGCCTACGGAGGTTTTCATTAATGTGTAATAAAATTTGTGGTGCTATTAACTGTGACCCAAAATACTGAATTAATGTTTCTTTTTACATAAACTTAATAAAAACTTTTACGTTTTAATACTCAATCACCATTGAGTTCATGGAAGGTAGTCTGAAGATAATAATTATACATACTTATGAGTTATGTATAATTACTAGGTGTAATTATCATTTATTGCTCGAGATGGACTGTATCGATTGTAATGATGTTTGCTTTGTTTCGTTCTTTTAAATCTGGGTCTCAATTTGGGCTAACAGCGGGGCAAAAATAGCGAGTAAATTTGATAAAACTAAATTATAATGTAGCTAAATAAATTTTGTATAATTATAATTAATTTAAACCGAAGTAAGGATTTAAGGAAAATAGTGTCCACTACTTAGTTGGTTAAACGACTGTGAAGAAAAAAAATTAAATAAAACAATAGGTACCTAATAAAACATAGTTTGAGATAACATTAAAACAACATTAAACAGGAAAGTATATTTAAATGGTTGCTTAAACGAAACGAGTTTTCTCATGAAAAATGAAGTTAAGTTTTTTAACAAACTAGTATAGTCGTTATTCTGTTCCCGAAGTACCAATTGCAAGCTCTTTTATGACAAAGTGAACCAAAAAGCGTTACTTTGAACAATTGTGTGAATAATTCATTTGAAGAATCGTTCCTGCGTTGCAGTTTTAACTATTGGAACATTTGTCTCTTCGTTAGTGACTTTAATTAGAAAGTACTTTCAAAAAATCTGTTTAAAAGCGTTTTAGTTTAAAAAATGTGTCTTTCAGTATTTTTTTGTTATATGAAATTATATACGTTGTATATAATTATGTATATATATGTTTTTTACTATGCAAAGAACTGTCTGTTTGTTATTGATTTGACGTGAAGGATTTGAGTTTAATTTTTTTTATTCATTTTTTATTATATGATATATAAAAAATCGATCCCCTGAGTTTACAGTTGCAAAGCTTAGGTAAGTAAATAGATCTGGAAATTTCCCTGGGATAGATTATAAAATTCTCTTTACACACGGAGAGAATGGAAATTTAATGGGTCACAGTTCGTGTCGCAGTGGGCCTCAGGGTGCTTGTTTTGTCTTTGTTATGAAGTACCTTAGCCTTGAACCTTAGGTACCTTCTGGTAACTACACAATTGTATGTGTTTATTAAGTCGACTGAATACTATGTATATTAACATAGTAATTGAAAAATTTAAAGAGTGATTTTAGTGTTATGATAATTTGTTCATTTAAATTTATTTCAATATATTATTTGCTTGAAAAAACGACTATAAAGGTCTTCGTTGTTAGTTTAAGTAAATGAAATGAATGTTAAGTAAATATTTAAATACAACAACAGACCAGTCAGCAACCACCTTAACTTTTCTATAAAATAAAATGACCCGAACACAGATTAAACAATCCTTGACAAAGACTTGAAGCCACAAGAAAATGTTAAGCCAATAAGGTGCGTCTTAACAGTTGCAAAGTTTAATTGCGTCCCTTGAACTGGTGTCCAAGTGGAATGTTTTGTATTTTATTATATCCTTTTGTTTTAAGATAAGCTCAGAAATAAATAGCATGGATATTTTTTTATTTCATGCCATCACGATACATAATCTATTTAACAGGGTTAAAGTTACAAGTTAAAGTAATAGTTTATTAATTTTGTATTTACAATTTAATTAGATAACATCAAAAAAAATATGGCATAATTTTTTAGTTTTAAATTTAAAATAATATATACCTATAAGCATGAGACGAAACAAATTAGAACCTAAAATATAAAGTAAAAAAAGATTCCCGAAGAATCTTCTAGAAATCTATATCAATAGACATCGTTATCATTACAAGCGCGATCTAAATCCGTTAGTCCTTCAGTCCCTTAATTTCTATTAGGATTAAGTACAAGAGTTGAACAGTTTATCTTATCAATAAAAACTAATTTAAGAAGTAAGGGTGATAAAATTTTCCTGGAACATTTAAAATGTATATATTTTCTTTTAGCAATATAAATGCTCAAAATAGAAATAAATAGGAAACTATTTCTATTTTGAGCATTTATAATTTTAATCGAATTATTCGAATTATAATTCGATTAAAGAATGGCGAAGTGTTTTTGACCGTCGTTGGAATACACTATAGTCATTAAGCTGATAAAAGAAGGAACTTACAAAACCTCTTAACAAAAATATCAATCCTAATACCCAAATGAACATTAACTATACGAGATTATACGTAATATCCAAAAGTAGTCTATTTAAAAATGTATTTTCTAACTAAAATATTAATGTGATAGGTACACGTCTGTCTACTTTATTATTACGCAAGCAAAAGCCGAAACTTCCAAGTGTAATCGATATAGAATATACAAGTTTGAGGGTTCCAAGACGGAACAAAGGTTGACAAGAATCCGGATCAACGGACACATTTCCGTAACACGATATTCAAATATAAGTTCATTTCCTGTCATCCTTATTATGAAATTGTTAAACCAAATATTCGGTCTGATATCCAAGTGTCCGCATGTACCAAACGTGTTGGACATAGAGACAGAAAAAATATACTCGTATGTGTAGTTATAAATTCTTGTATCATAACGAACTAGCGACTTGCTTCGACATTGCATATATTTACAAAATGCGCAATATTATGTACATGCATATACGTATAAAATGCGTGTATTGTACATATATATCATTCTCTTTTGAATCACTATATTAGAAAAACTGTTTTAAAATTTGTGGCGTAGTTTTAAACATAGAAGTATACATAGCTATAGATAGACAACAGATGGCGGCTTAAATAAATCAATAAATAAATATATACTGTTAAACATTACACAATTTACATTTGCACAGAAGGTTTCCCTGTATAGTAGATTTCTTTTACATTAGTGTTTATCTACATCTATCTATAACAGTGATTAAATCTGTTATCACATCATATTTTACACGAGTTAAGGTTATATAAATGGTCGAATAACCTTTTGAATGAAAATATTTATCAAAAATGTTTCACATTTTAATTTTAGTAAATTCAGTATCTCTTTGTCGGAAACAGAACATATTTTCCTTATTTCCACAATCCTCGCGAACGGCTTGAAAATAAATTTTGTAACAACATAGCGTCCGACAGAATTTGTGGTTCGCGTGTCTTGCTCACCGATGTCTTGTTCGTGATGAAATGTTGTTTCTACACGAACCGAACTTTTCAGGCCTTCCTTTGATAGAATTTTAGGTCTTATAAATCGATCATGTCTGCCCGAGTCACGTTTGTTTACGAAAAAACTCATTAACCTTAAGAAAAACTAGTAATTTTGCCCACTAATACGATGTTTTTTTTTAAATAATTAGTTAACTTACAAGCCATGTCAAATCGAAATATACTAATTGAATCGCACTTGTAATATGACCAGTTAAATTTTTTGTGTCGTCATAAACATATGCATATTTATAAGTATTTCGTATGTAAATGTATACGGTAGCGTGGACACTAATTCTAAAAAGAAGCTTACGGAAATAACACCTTAACCTGACCCACTTCGTCAGTATTGGGTCGATATTTGTAGTCGTTTACTGAACAATAAATGAATACGTTTTTATTTTAATATACTTACAGCGTTAGTAATTTCGACGATCGACTTTTAATTGCACGAGATGTACATATATTTATGTGAGTGGTATAATTTTTCTATGTCATACCTATACGTGGAGGTTATAACATCATTTTCATTTGTTTCTTCCAATGTATTCATCTTATCCTGTTTTTATGATTGCCTAGAAGAAATGAATTATAGATGTAAGCCCGGCAAATAACATAACAGAATTTATTACACAACTTATTAACATTATCAATAAAAAATCTCAGGTAGGTACATAAAAAGGACAAGGTATAACCTGAGTATTAAGCAGTTACCTACTAATGCTTCATCAAAATATTAGAAATTGAATTTAAAAAGTCTTATTAGAAATCAAAGTTATGGTATAGCGAAGGTAAACAACGAATCATACAATTCACGTAGCCTTCGACCTAGTTAAACTGAATTATACATTATTCACTGAAATACCGTTTAACTCAGTTCTGTAACTCGTAAGCTTCTTCCTGACCCTAATAAAATCAGCCCAACTGTACATGTTAATAAATAATTTCTAAGACACAATGACTTACATTATATTATAGGCATAACGGAGGGTGTTTGTTTAGTTTTGTGTTAAATGTAATAAATAGAGCTATTGTAGAAAATGTGTGTATCCTAAAGCTTTACTCCGAACACAATCGATGTCGATTTTTATTATTTTCGATGCAGTTTTTGAGCAACTTCGAATTAATATAAAAACCTTTTTGTTTCTGTTTCGTAACATTCCGATAAACTGATGTGTGATCCGATTCTTTATTAGAGTATATTAAGTCTCATAGCTCGGTTAGCAGTATCAAAAATTTTCGATATCGACGACGATTGCATTCGGAGTAGATACTCTGCTTTCATGTACGGTCGCCGGTACGTCGATCGCGATAGTCGTATCAAACTTATAATTGTTATGAGTATACTATTCTCGTCGGTTATTTTATATAATGCTGTTTATTCGTAGCACTATCTGAATACTTGTAACTAGAGGTTGCCGCTTTACCTTCTTTTTTTAAAGGAAATAAATTGAGTAACGGTATTGGTACCGTAGCATTCTTTTTATAAGTGTAATTTTAAATTAAAATATAATGACATTATAAAGCCGAAGAATTCGTTTGTTTCAATGCGCTTATCTCAGGATCTAGTTGAATTGTTCTTTTCTTCTTTTTGCGTTGGATAGTCCATTTATCGAGTAGCCAACATATCGATCGACCAATAAACCTTTTTATAGCTAACAAAAATCATCGAACAAAAAATTAAACTTTAGGTCTTAAATTGACGCTGGAGTAATTTCACATTGTTTATCATTTAAATCTAAATGATTTGAATCTTAATGATATTATCATAAAACAATACCAACACCTATTTTTACATATTACATATTATATATGTATTACAAACCGCCTGAATTCTTAACTGTTATCCCCTTCATAAGTTACGAACTACCAACATAATGAATTTCAGGGTAATAAACGCGCTAATAAATCCTAAGTACTTGTTTAATTAATCGCTCTTAATTAAGGTAACTTTGTAATTAAAGTTCGTACTGAGAGCAAACCATTAATAAATCAACGATTTGTTCTACAATTAACTCTTATAACATTTTATTAAAATGGATATTTTAAGTTCGGTTTGTATTCTTGAAATTATTATATTTAATTACGCTATAACTCACTTATTAGTGACAAAATCTATCCTGCATTATTAATATAGCGAAAGTCCACGGCTATAACTATAGAAAAGCCTCTCCTATAACATTAAATATAACTGCATAGCAGCAGCTAGCTTTACCTTTTGTCGAAATAATTATTTAATAAAAGTAAGACTTACTTTATAATAATAAAAAAGCAGCTTCCATAACAGCAATGTCTTGTAATAATATTAAAACAGAATTGGCTGTAACGAAGGAAAACAAAAAGTAATATAAACAGAATTTGCAAACGTCGAAATATACCAAGAACGATTTGGCGCGTTTATGATTTGATGTTTCGTAATTCATACAATGTACCATAGAGGGCGCGCAAAACAATCATAGTATATTTAAATTAAATTTTAGATATCGTTAAATAAATAATTTAATTGATATTTAGATAGCTTAATTTACAAGAATTATTTACTGATTAAAATAAATAGGATTTGTTAGCATTTTCGATAGCGGTTTTATTTTAATATTTTAGAAATTTATGAATGCGCCATCTATTGACGCCTGTTGTAACTCTCGTAATTATTAGATTCGTTTCACTCAAACATTCAAATGATTCTTAAACAGAACCCTAAAGGGCTCTGAAACAAAAATAATAAAAATAATGGCTCATTATTGTAGAAGTATTTTTATAAACGTTATTATGGTGATAATCCTTATATGTAAAAGAACCGTTAAAACAATTACAGCCAACAATATAGCACTACAGGGATCTCATATTTGTGAGACCAGTTTGACACAGAAAAAAATTAACTCAGTTCTATTTTTGTATATGCATATTATATTGTATGTGTATGTATTTGTGCATATTTTTATATGTTAAATGTAATTTATAATTACAGTATTCTATTTATTTTGTAATATT
>DWAJ01000936.1:0-26400 GCA_018238005.1 Eurema mandarina
TAATAGCTATTTGTATTTTACTTTTGAAATTCCTTAAAATTTTAATATCCGTAACCGAAATTATCCGAAATTAACGGATAATCCGTTAATATAATAATTAATAAGCATATCAATCACATAGTACATTGTATAAAACAAAGTCGTTTTCCATGTCTATATATATCCCTACTACTATGTGTGCTTTAATCTTTAAAATTACGCAACCGATCCTCATTCGAATTTTTTTAATAGATAAAGTGATTCAGGAGGAAATTTTATATTATGTATAGTACATGCATGCTAGCAAAGCCGGGGCGGTTCGCTAGTAGCTTATAAGTTAGTACAGTACCTACGTTACAGGTTGTTCAATTTCTAAGGTGATTAAGTTGTTAGCGATTTTACGAGGTTTTCCGCAATATGACAGAGTCCTGTGGGAAGGAATAAGGAAATAGAAGCATCCGTCTGTTATTAGGTCCAACAAGATGTCCTGTATTGCACTCGTTCAAACGCTACACTTAAAAATTAATAGAATAGAAGGAAATATATAAATCTTAATATATATAAATTATGTGTCACGTCGTTTGTCCGCGATTGCGATTGACTCCTAAACTACTGAATGGATTTTAAATTAAATTTGCGCACCGTGTGCAGTTTGATCTAACTTAAAATAGGATAGCTTACATCAATATATGCGGGCGAAGCCGGGGCGGGGCGTTAGATTAATATAAATTTATATTAGTATACCAAAGGGCTTTGGAGAATAAGACAAACACGGTTATGTCTTACGTGTTCGGATCAAAACCTCAATATATAATAGTACTACCTTTCCTCATTAACCAGCCCAAAAAATTAAAGTGCAATTTTAAGAGTAGTCTGCTGACATCATCGCAATAAGAACTACTTTGTACAGACTTTTCATATAAAGGTATTGTATAGATTGAAACACATAATATGCGGGGATTATCTAAAGGAAATAACTGTCAAGGATAAGAAATTACGGCACCGGAACACATTCCGAGAATAGTTTAGCTATTCATTACAAGATGGCGCTACCTCGAAAATATATTTAATCGGAAATTTAAGTGATGTTATTATTTTATTACTAAAATGATTCTTATTTTATAATTAGTACATTATCTTTGTAGCAGCATATTAACTTATGAACCAGACATAATTTAAACATAGAAAAGGTGGAATTTTGAACTAATAAAAAATTACGTAAAGGTACTTACATCTTATTGTTTTATTTATTTATAACTGGAGTAATAAATATGAAGAATAATATATAAGTTTAACGAACACGTTAAACACGAAAGACGTTTTAAAAGTGTCAATTAATAAAATTATGAAATATTTAATTTAATGTTTCTGATTTATATGGACAACATTGGGTTCGTTGTAATTCTATATAAGTGACCGTAACACTAGGCCATAGCATGCTAGTATAATGTCCTGTAATGAGATATGCAAAGATACTCGCTAACTGTGCAATATGTGTTACGAATGAAAAACAATATTAAAATTGTTGCACCTATTGTCTGATATTGTAAGCAGATTTATCTAGAAACTTCACTGGTTCCTCACGTACTGATTTTTTAATATAAGTGTTGGGATCGCTTCTAATATTATGCCGAGTTCTGAATCTCGCTTTTGATATTTTTTTGTTACTTAGCATATATAGATACAACTTCTGGACATCGAACCTTTGGGGCCTAACAGTCGGCCAGTCAATGGTTCGACTTGTCGATCCCCTGTCAATATCATTGTAAACAACAGTTTAAACTTTCAGGAAATCACAGAAAACTCTAATGAAGAAGAAAACGGGAAAAATGTATTTAGAAGCGGTGTTAAAAAGCAATAATAGCGAATTAGTTAAATATGGATGATAATATGAATGCTATAAGTATGGAGGCTTCGACATCAAACAGTAATGCTTATGAAATGGAGATTCGGAAAGAAGATCGGCCGAAGGATATTAAACCCAAGTCGGTGCCTGCTAGTGGCAAGATATTCTATAACCCAGGTATGTATAACTATTAAGAATGTTTCACTACTTACCTCATCAAAATCGCGTATAGGTAAGCAATTAAAAATTCAAGAGTTTGCGAGTCGTGCGAATCTTCATTCTGCCTGTAATAAGGATTCTTTGACTATGTTGTATTCTTGTATACAGTATACTGTCAATTTTGTATTATTTATGTACTTATTTAAGTATGCATTACTGCTCTAATTTTTAAAAAGAAATTTTCTTTGGTAGATTTTCTTTGTAAAAAATACTTTTTGAACAAGTGCAAACATAATTATGTACTTTGAAATGCTATGACGATTCGTTTACTATATTAAATAAAGATTCACTGTATATATTTTGTATCGTTGACGTGAAAGTTCGTTACTTTACAAAACTTACACTCCTAATGCTATATCATTCATAGGCATTACTAAGATACATATATATCTGATTAAATGGCCTCTACCTTTACAGGCTAGAAGCATTAATAAGCATCTTATTTCTAGGAGTCATTGAAGAGGAGACGGATGAAACGAGCGTGTTTGACAGTTCAGTGGTGGAGTCTCCTATGCTCGGTTACCCGAGCAGTCTGATGCGACAATCCATACACCCAGTCAGCAGCCTTCATAGAATACCCACTTACAGTAGTTCAATCGGGCAGAGCACTATTTATCGAGTGGACAGTTGCAGGTGAGTTATTTTTACTTGACTTCGACAAAAGGAGGTTTTGCTGGTTACATTTTTTTTCCTTTTAAGCGATTTCATCGAGGGTTTCAATTTTTAGTTCAAATAATATAAGGTTGTCTTCTAATAGTTACATCATTTAAGACAAAATTTAGATTAAAAATAAATTCCTTATAAAAAAACCTTAATATAATGTCCCTAAAGGATAACACAACAACACACACATGACGTCATAATCCAGTTAATCGTTTATAAAGTTTTAATCTCGTTTACTTTTAATCTACACTAATAATTTTGATTAAGCTTGCTTATTAATTTTATTTATATCCAAATTAGGTGAAGAAGTATATTATAATAATTTAATATTGATCGAAACTTCTACAGAGGCGTGTGTGCAACTCTAAGATTTAATACAAAATGATTTTTTATCTCAATCTGTAGCATATAAATACTGTTTCTTTATTAATAGTAGGTACCTAAGATATTTCGTACGATAAATTTAATCCGTTTAAAATACTTTTATTTACTTTTAAAACTCGTGTCGTTTTTTATGGTTATAATTTCGGATATGATCTCTAATAAAGGAATTAATTTGAATTACAAAATTCGTATAATTGCGAAAAATAAGAAACAGGATTATTGCGTTTATTATGTCTTAAGCATTAATAATTTTCTATAAAAAAATTAATTTGGCTGGGAAGTCAAAAGTAGCGGAAATATTTTATTTATGGTTGTTAGTGGTAAATAATATATTTAGGGTAGCAATGTCAACACTGTCAACAAATTGAGTTATTGAGTTTAACAAGAAGTCATAATTATTTTTAATATGAAACTTATATCCTGCTTTCTCCACATATTATTAAACTATCTTTTAAATTTTCTTAATTTTATATGCATTTACTTTGAAGTATCATTAATGATTAGATCTTTGAAAGTACGCAACTGACTCTGACGCGGTTTTTTTATAGATAGTGTTATTCGTGAGGAAGATTTATGTTTATATTATGTATACGCATACGAAGCTTTAACATTTCGCAAAAAGATATAATATTATAAAACGAAGGCTGTCCAGAAATTTATTAAACTTTTTTATTTTTAAAACTTATGGATGGAGTCAAACTACTATGTACATCGGAAATAGCTTATTTACTTAAACTTAAACGGATACTGTTCTAGAAAATAATATTGGAATTTAGATAAGATAATTTTTGTTCATGACTTAGCTATTTCTGCTACATTCGTAATTTTTATTGACGAACATTTACTTGTTAGAATTATTTGCAAGAAATAATATTTCCATATACACGATAAAATTATATAAATAAGTCAACTATTTACTAGATATGTTTTATTACTATAGATAATTAAATAAAACCTATCCTTTTTTTAAAGTAAATGACTAACTAATGAAATATATATGGCTCGGAATGGTTGGTTTTAATAAGCAGTACTGAAAAAATCTTAGCTATATCGCTGTAAGATAATAAGAAGTAGAAAGTCAATCTGAGTATACTGATTTTCGCATATCGGATTGACGGATAACATTGAGAATTGAGATACTGACGCCAGATTTAACGAAGCAGGTTATATTTAACTTTCTTGCCTCGTTAGTTAAAATACAACTAGTTCATCTAAGTTACTGTCTTAAATATAAATAGATGAATAAAATTTGATGTTAACTTCGAAAAATCTATCCTCAGTGATTGTTTATTAAATTTGTATACAATATATTTACGAGCAAATATACAGTCATTTTGTGGGACCTTTACAATGCAAATTATTATGAATTTACTTATTTTAAATAGGTATGCACTTTGTATGTTATACGTTATATGTTATAAGCTTGCAAAATTTCAAATTCACTAAAGCATAGACTATTCTCTACCTATAAGTAATATGTATTTTTATAAAATAATTTTAAAACAACCAACTAACACCTTACATATCTAATTTGAGTCATTAGGTGTCGTAAATAAGGCCAAATTTTCGTTCAGTTCTCCCCAACAAGGCATATCTGAATCTTGAGTTTCCAATATCTAATCAGAGCGCCGATAAATAATTCACTTATTCATGTCTCAGTTTCTGAACTAATTTTAAGCACGAAGCTTGTGACTGAACCTAACCTTAAAGTGTTTTCATGATAATAATTGATTAAAAATCGAAAATTTTAAGAAAATGCGCCGTAAACGTAAATAGTGTCTAGATAACATTATCGTTGTTGACCGAGTGTGTTCTACTTTCGTTTACGACAGACATCATAAGACGAGACACTCTGAAGGGTATTATTAAAAAGGTTATGTACCGGTTCATTGTTTACCCGTAATTTGGACATCAGAGTAAGTTGAATTTTATTTCTATTCAAAAACTTGAATTTCATTAGATATGTTTATAGCTAACGTGTTATTTAATTTTTAGTTTTGAACAATTGTAGTGTTACTTGTTTTTCTAATACGTTATTGCGTAGATTCCTCTGCAATCGTAACTCCGACGTATTGCGGGACGGTGCAACACCGTAGTGTTTTTGTCAATTTGAGTCCGAGATAACCTATTTTCATCTCCCTGTGATTATAAGTATACATTTAACAGGATTTCTCGACAGAAAATAAGGATATCTAATAGTTTCTTTACAGGCAATTATGCAATCGAACTCAAAGAGGAATCAATAGATTATTTCTTAATTTAACTGCAATAAAATCAGATTAAAATCAATATTAAAAACAGTGTTAGTAACTATTTAAAGTTTTTAATTGTTCGTAAGCATGTTTAGGTAGACTATTGCATTATGAAGTTGTTTTACCTAGTGCCAGATTAAACTGAAATTAACTGGAATTAACAGAACATTTATTTAAGTTGGATAAAAATGTAATATTTGAGGCTGATTTATTTTAACAACAACAATTATTGACGAAAAAACATCTCAAAGAGACACTTTTAATTGTACATCAAATTAGTAGATTTAAAAAAAGGATTTACTATACAAAAACTTTCCGAAAATTTATATAGGCATTCTTCCCTTCTCATCTAAGTCCTACAAAGTCATAATTCACAATTTTATGACTAGACATGTCTTTTCTAATCGTTAAGTCGATTCTAATCTGTTTAGCCTCTACTCGCGTAAAAGTGTCGCCACAAGGTTAGCAAATAACTCTCTAAACTTGGAGGATATTCTACTAATCTACCAAATCCATGAAAATCTGTAAACACTGTCAAATAGATAACGCCCATTAATCATTCCTTTCCTCGGCATGAAGTGAGAAAAAATTATCACAATTGCAGACATATTGCATATTATTAGTGATTAGGTGTCAATGCAATAAGTGCCGCAGTTAGCTGTTATCAAAGTAAATATATCATGGACATTAAAGATACGATCTATACTAATATTATACAGAAGTAAAGTTTGTGTGTTTGTTAAATTGTAAGAGGTAATCTCGGGATCTACAAAAGCGATTTCAAAAATTCTTTCACTAATAGAAAGCCACGTAATTGCTGAGTGTCATAGGCTATTTAAAAAAAGGATTGTTAACATTATGCCCAACGAAGTGGCCACGGGTCAGCTAATACATATTATGGCGGCGTAGTTAGCCGAATTAATTCAGTATTCAAAAAACACGTGTCGACCGTTTAATGGAACCATTCGTGACGTAATCTTTTAATTTTAATGAGTTTATTTTGCCCCCAAAGTGTAGTTATAATCCTTACACGACGTTTAAAACAATAAATTTTTATGGCGAAGAAAAAGCAGATAAACATAAGGAAATAAGAGTTAATCTGTTAATCTTTTGTTTTGAGCTGCTTAAGATTTCATAATACTTACATTTATAATGTAATTCAACTGTCATTATCATTTCCAACGACATTAAACCACAGATTATGTCAAACGTTTCTGAATATAAATACATTATACAGAGTAAATAAATCGTAAGTAGCCATATAAATTGTTTGTGTTAGCAGATATGAAAATACGACCATTTTGCGATAACTTTCAGATTATCTCATTTGATTATGCAATGACATAATATATATTAAGATTCCTTTTTTATCGCAATCACAGAATTCAAAAAGGTGAAACGAAGGGAAGGCAAAATATTTTTACAAACAAAATAAACCGTTTATAAAATTATCAAAGCTTGCAATAATTAAAAGCTATCATGATAGAATCCCTGTTTTTAGGTGAGTAGTATTCTTATAATTTCAATAATTTTTAATATAGATATTTTAAAACCGATTTTTCCTTTAAGCACTCTGGATAGATAAAATTATCCATGTGATTTCTAGTTTATGGCAGATTTTGTTTTCAATTTCTTTATCGACGTCTCTTCCGTAAGCTGTACTTCGAGCGGTAATTAAAGGCTAGACTTGATAAGATAAAAGGTCAGCACTAGATGCTATCTATTAGAAATCACTAGAAAACCACGCTCATATCATTCTTGCGGTATCAAAGTTTTCCTCAACATTTTCCAGTTTATTTGAACTTCAATTATTAGCCCGTTATACTTTTAGGCATTTGTGATACGATACTTATTAAATATACTTACTAATTATACCAACGGTTTTGGTCGCTTATTGACTGAGGCATTATTTCTTTAATAGGTAAAAATGAATCGCTAAATATATGACACGGGAATTGCTTCTATACTATCTTTTGGATATTCCTAGAAGTACTAGCTATGATATAAGTAGTTTATGTAATACTTTATTCTCCTAACTCTTAACAAAAAAAGTGGGCCAGTACGATGAAAGAAAATAAAACACCAATAAGAATCGTTTATTCAATATTAGTGTAGATTTTATGAGAAACAAAATCAATGCTATTTAGCATTGATTTCTTTCAAATATTTATTTGTATTAGCAACAAAACTGCCTAACTATAGAAGAGGAATTTTCCATCTCGTAGCGAGGGCTACGACTGCTACCTAGCCTTGAGATACCAACAAATCATTGATTACCTGTAATATTATGCTGTCAAAACTGTTAACGCTCGCAGTGCGGTGACCGTTTTCATGTATATTATGAATAAAAATTGTAATGGTTAACTTTTTGTGTATATTTGTAATTGTATCTTTATATTTAAAAAAAGTTTCTTGCCAGTTCTTCTCTGTAGTCAAAGTCAAAAGTATCTTTATTCAATTAGGCTACAATCAGTAACACTTTTGAATCGTCATGGTATTACAAAACATTTACCACCGGTTCGGAAGGCAGTTTCTACAGAGAAGAACCGGCAAGTAACTCGGATAGTCGCTTTTCTTAAAATAAGAACATACAATTGTAAATATAAACAACGACTATTGTAAAATTATACATGAAAAAGGTTACCACTCCACGAGCATTATGAAATATCATTCCAAGGGTTTTTATCTTCAATATATTCCTTTAAGTAGAACTTGCCTTCCGAACGGGTGGTAAATGTGATATCATGACTCAAAGTGTTACTATATGTAGCTTAGTTGAATAAACATGTTTGACTTCGACTTTGAAAAACCTAACTTTCTGTAAAGGTAATTAAATATTCTAACCAATATTTAGACACGAAATCATTTCCTGATTACAGTGAGAGCAACGCAATTCATAGATAATAAATCGTCTGAATATTTTACCAATATAAATAAACATATTTGTGATACTGTGCTTATTCTAATATCACGATTGTAGGTGTCATACTATTTACTCAGTAACTTTAATAAGAGAGCCATGCACAACGTGTTTGTTAAGGCGTGGTGATAATTACTTAATAAGCTTATAAATATAAAGTAACAATTTGATAAGTGAATTTGGGATAAGATATCTTACTACGCTTCTATGAAAATGGCAATTAAAACATGTTATGTTAATTATGATATATCTACCTATATTATTTTCGCGTAGGACTTCAGAAAACGATGAACATACAGGATAAATTGTTCTTGTTGTTTGAATGTAATTTTTATATGTAGGTATATCTAAAGGAGGTATGGTCGATCCCAATAAGTTTAAAATCTTAATTATAATTTAATTATCCTCGACAACGCAATTTCTAAACGTAACAAGAACAAAAGATTTGACGAATTAGCAAATAAAACAGAGCACTGTAAACATAGAAGCTTATGTAACAATTCGTTAAAAAAATTCAGTCCGACCTTCAAAAAGCATTCGAGATTTACAAATTAGTATTGATATCTGATGAATATTAGCAGTTCAATTCGTGCTCTGCCAAATTGTCTATTTAACGAGAGAGCGAAACAGCACATGTTTACAGATTTTCCATGGTACTGACACACCCCTGGTTGAATAGAAAAAATAAATAGGCACGCTATTTATACTCGTATATCTGATTGATATATTGTATAGACATATGTGTAAAGTAAATATTAAATATCCTTTACATCTAAAAACGGTGGGTTTTTAGATCAATAGGATTTATAGGTATCTGTTTTTTAAAGAATCTTTTTTATGCTATGGTAGGAAATTGTACAGGTAACAGGGGGTTCGATTAATAGTAAGCGATTACCTCAGCCCATGGAGGAAGACCGAGCCTTAAAAACTGCGAAAAGAATTTTAATTATATTGTATCTTTAAGTACCTCTAAATAATTTAGTGCTATTGCTTTTTAAATGGTAATTGCACCTATGTGCTCAAATAATTTACGTTACATTAAATATAAAATTATGTAAACGAAACGATGATTGATTTTTACGAAGAACGAAAGCGAAGGTACACCTATTTTGTACAGGCGAAACCAATTTTTTATGATACTTAGATCCCACGCAGATACAACCATGTTGTTTAGTTCAATTGCACATTCTGCTATGAAGATAGACGGCTAGTGTTATTTAAGTAATAGCATAAAGATTAATGAATACATTGATCGTATTAGTTGAATCATAAATAATATATTTTATTACCATCTACAAGTATGACAAGCGCGTATCTAGCCCTAGTTTTCGTAGCCGGAAAAAATGATGAAAAAGGCTGTGACGCACCCACGCTGTACAAAGAAAAATTGATACTAACCAAAATGTGTTTTGCAAGCGAGTTGATAATTTCCGAGATATAGAATCTCGCGATATAATTATAAAACGTTTAGCGCGTCATTTCGCTGACGAGTCCGATACGGGCAGTCGTGATCGCGATATTAGCGCGTGCGATGCTTCAGGAGGCTCGCGAGCGAGGGATGGTGGCGCAGACGCTTCGCCGCGAGTGAGCCGACAGCACGACATGCACGCCGACCCCGAGTCGCCCGCCAGCCGCGAGGAGGCGCAGCTCCTCCCCGACGAATGGCTCAAAGTCAAAACAGTGCCCGGGAACGGCAACCTCTCCCCCGGAGTCTACTACCCCACGACCACCAAGAGGTTCGTCGACCCGTGCCGTCCTCACCACCCTGTGCCGTCTCCGACCGAAATCCTGTACTGTGTCGCTCGTTTTACACTTGCATTTCCTTATTTGTTACCATTTGTTAAACGTTTATGTTTAGAATATTATAATTAGCTATAAGTTTAACTAGTGGCCATTAACGATATTAACATGAGTGAAGGTCGTAGCGCCGTAGCATCGTCACGCGTGATCTACGCGTTCTCTCTCTTACAATTTATAAGTACTACGTGTATTTACAAAGACATTCTGAAACATAATTTCCTCGTTCTATTACAGAAACCGCTCGCACCGACACGGCGTTTCTCGAAGAACACGGCGACGCGCTATTCTCAAAAATGGCGAGTGCAATATACTCAAATCGCGAATTCAACAGCGGAGGCTACGTTTTCTACAGGATATGTTCACGACCCTCGTAGATGCACAGTGGAGGTGGACATTACTCATTTTTACACTGTCCTTTATCCTCTCCTGGCTTGGATTTGCGCTCATATGGTGGTTGATCTCGTTCACGCATGGAGATCTGGAAGAAGACCACTTACCACCCATGCAGGAATCATCGAACTGGAAGCCGTGTGTTTTTAATATCTACGATTTCACATCATGTTTTCTATTCAGTATAGAAACTCAGCATACTATTGGTTATGGTTCTCGGACGACCACCGAAGAGTGTCCCGAAGCGATATTCATTATGTGCCTACAGAGTATAGTGGGAGTGATGATCCAAGCGTTCATGGTGGGCATCGTGTTTGCTAAAATGACGCGGCCAAAGCACAGAACGCAGACACTGTTGTTTTCTAAACATGCTGTTATTTGCCAAAGGGATGGTGAACTCAGCCTGATGTTTCGAGTCGGTGATTTAAGAAAGTCTCATATAATAGGTGCTAGTGTACGAGCGCAATTAATTCGATCCAGAACGACCAAGGAGGGAGAAGTTCTATCTCATTACCAAACCGAACTAGAGCTGAATGCGGACGGTTGCGATAGTAACCTGTTCTTCATCTGGCCTATAACTATGGTGCATAAAATAAACGCAAACAGTCCGTTCTACGGTGTGTCTGCGGCGGACGTTCTTCAGGAGAGATTCGAGATAGTGGTCGTTTTAGAGGGTACCATAGAATCGACGGGGCAGACGACGCAAGCGCGGTCTAGTTATACGACAAGTGAAATAATGTGGGGTCATAGATTTGGGCCGATAGTGACGTATAACCGTGAGCGGCAGGGGTATGAAGTGGATTATTCTAAATTCGACGAGATCACACAAGTGGACACCCCGCTGTGCTCCGCTAAGGAGCTGGACGAGTTCTATGGAAGTCAGGGCGACCATAGATCGATCGGTGAGTTAGTTTTCAAAGCTAGACCCGGTGTGGGGTGGGTGTGCGTGCGCAACTAACTGTTCTGTGTTCGTCTGCGTTTGTCCAAAGTCCATGTTATTTTGCATTTAGCCAATTTTACGCATTATACAACTCTAGGCGTAGCTTAGATAGTTTTAGTTCCGTAAAATACTGTGATGAATTATCTACAATATTTATCTTAGGTCAACAAACGAGCTGTCCTGATTAGGGCTGTCTTGGATAATATTTTATTAATAATTATCTCTAAGTGTTTGCAAGAAAATACAATGTGGAGTAATGGTTCTATACTTTCGTAATAACTGTTAGTGATAAATTATTAAATAATAAAATTAAATTTTATTACATTAATTAATTATATTATAAAAGATGAGGGCAAGACTACGTCTTAGATTTAAATGAGTAAAAATGAAAGATGTCACCATAAGCTACAAGTTAACACTAACAAATCAATTAATAACAATTTAAAGGATCAATACAAAAACTAAATATAACCATAATTTAGTCTCAACAAAAACTTAAAAGTACAATCATTGAACTCATCTAACTACTAAACGAAATTTTAGAGGGTACAAATGTCGTTGATTTAATACACCTTAACGATCCATTAGTCTACAAAATATGTCAAATTAGGAAGAAATATTCTTTATATGGAAAACATTCGAAAAGTTAATGGGCTATTAAACAAAGCCAATATTATGCAGAACAAAATACGAATTCTACAAACTGTAGGTTTTTATGTGATCAAGTTAAGTCAACAACAGACAGCAAAGTAACACCTCATTTATATTATCACAAATATGACATTAGCTATTACTAATTATCGTAAAATCCAGTATTAATAGATTTAAACCATTTGTTAAATTTTTATTTATATATTTAGAATAGAATTTTCGCGAACATTTTCATCTGTAACTATCAAACTTACAATAACATTGTACGAAAAAATTAACATGTATAAATATGTTCTAACATTTGAAGTATTATTTCTGTAATGTGAGCTAATTATGTTACTAATATCGTTCTTTAATCCACTAAGAATGCTTGTTTGTACACAATATAACTAACTATACTTAACCGTCATATTGAAGTATTACATACTATTGTATTATTTTAAAAGACCATAAAAGTTATTGTTTATGAATATTGTTGCAAATGATGTTTTAACACAATAGCTTCTGTAAAACGGGCGTGTTCTCTTGACATGTACTAACGATTATAAAGAAAACAAAACTTACATTTGTACATAAATTGACATTAAATTTACACGTTATGGCGAACCACAGACTAAAATTTGTTTCACTAGTATTTTTTTATAAGACATGTTGAAATGGTCGGCGTCGTATGAATATTTTTTTTAGTCTATGGATCGCCATATTAAGTTTAAGTAGTTACTCTATGTGTTTGTGGTGTGTCACAGAGAGCGCAGAACCCATGGTCCTTAAGCTGCCGGAACGACCAAAGGAACCCAAAACACCGGAACCCAAAGCCGTGGAAAAAAATGGAGATTTCACTGTCACTCTATGAGTTATTTTATGCTTAAGTTATTAGGTTAAATTATATTTTTCTTTCAACCTTAAGACAGAATTTATAAAACGTCAAAAGTCAAAAACATGCGTTTAGAAAAAATGCTCTATGATTATTTGCTGTTGGATTGTTAATGAAAAAGAAAACGATCTTTGTATTTTGAAAATGGAATCTCAGATTTTTAAATTACATTTCGGACATATATTTCCTCTCAATATTAATGAATATTCCACTAGTCATGTCTTTAGTTTTAATTGTATATTGTTCAAAGGGACCATAGCCTCCGTAGTCTATTATTGTCTTTTATAGAATAAAATGAAGATCTTTACACGAAACATTCCACTATGTTATACGACCGATTGTTTTACCAAGGTTTAATAGGTTTAAGTATAAATTATAACTCTTAGGAGCAAGAGATCAAATGAGATCAAATAAATTCGAATAATTAGATATGTATTTACGACGTTTAGGTACAATTTGTCAAAATCGCAAATTAATAAAGTTTCTTATAAAGATATGAATGTATGTACATATTAAATGGACGTTCTATTTTTGTGCTGTTTATTTTTGTTTGATTTATTAACCTTTTTAAATGTTTCTTAAATGTCTCACACACATACATAAAGACATATAAACTTGTCTATAATATTAAAAGTGACGAAGTGAAAAACAATATAAAAATACACAAGAATCTACATAGTTCAAAAATGACATTGCACTTTTCATGTTGCTAAATTATTGTGGCTTTTGTTAATAAATGAATTGTTTGTTTCGTTGATTTTGTTGCTTTCCGACAATGATATTATAGTTAATAGATATGTTATACACCAACAAATCAACCGAAAAGTGTTCCGCACAGCAGCGGCAGCACACATGTCATGTAACATGTCAAAACGATTGAAAAGAGATAAATGATAAAACTAACAAGAATAAAAGAGATAGTTAGATTTCTCAGTTGCCCGTGAAAGCACCCAACCAATCTTACCTTTATCAAATCAACCTTAATGTCCTAATTAGGATGTTTTTGCGTCTTCAAAATTATGCGCTTATAACATATCTAATTAATATAATATCATTGCTTTTCGAGCTTACATAGTTAATTAACAAACAGGAAATAAAGGTGAGTACTATATAGTTTTATGAAATTGTTTTAATACGTGTGACTATTGATAATACAGGGGAAAATACGTAGAGATATAAAATAAGTTATCACGATGTGTAAATAGTTCTTGAGTTAAGAAAACAAAGCGTTAGCTGGAAGTAAATATAATGATTTATGATGCAGTATACCACTCAATTTGTGTCTTTACATTAGGAGCTGTTAAACCTTAGAGCTTTGTATATATTTTTAGTTTAAATGGCTCTTTTTTGGGATAAAGAAGGATAGGTATACTAAATGTAATAAAACAAGCCGTTATACTCGTACTTTTTTTGTTTTTTTTTTAAAGCAGAACCTGTTCCTACATTATTAGAAGGATAATCTTTATTAAATCTTAAACTTATATAACTAATAAATATTTAATATAAGATGTCATGTTAGATACCCAACTAAGATACAGAAAACGTATTTTACTATTTATTATCAATCAGCCAGAAAAAGGAAAATTTCCAATCTATTCTATTTCAAGGGCCAACAAATATAAAGTAGGTAATATATTTCTTCAATTATATTGAATTTGAAAATAAATAATTTAGCCATCTTTCTTAATACCTATCTTCACCAAATTAAATGCTATTCACATATTATTTACAAAAAATCAGCTATTGAAATTATTCTCAACAATCTTATTTTTGCATCAAAATCACTATAAAACAATACAATAAATTCATTAATAAATTTCCTACAGGCTACATGAACAGTTCGTCTCCACCGAGCATGCGAGCATCTATTCCCGTGTCACCGCTATCCAGCATCGCTGATAGACTGGTCGTGGATGCCATCAAGCGAGCCAGTCTCACTCCCCGACCGTCTTGCATCAAATACCCTTCAGATTTCTTCCAAGCTCCAGAACATTCCTCTTCCTCCAGCGAAGAAGAAGTAGTTACCAGACGCAAGTCTAAGAAGGACGATAAGATTGGTTGATTATACGCCTAGTATTCCAATTATAGTACTATTAGTAAAATTACCAGAGCGCATTATGCGGCATAATTCTTAATGTTGAGTGTTTCAACTACAGCAATGCTTCGGATTGTGCGAGCACTTTCAAACTAAAATTAATTCACGTTCCAATTGCCTTTCATAATCGGGTATTGTGCGCCACAGAATTGCATTATACTGTGATTGTAAAATTAAGATAGTTCCATATCATATTAGTAACTGGCAAGAGTTAATTAATTATTATATATAGTATACCGACCTTAAAGAACAATTTACGATGTATGGAGTGTAAAAGTGAGGAGATTTGACGTATGAAAAGAACCTTCTTATTTTTATATTCATTGTGTCATATTAATGATTCAGTGTTTTTCTATTTCATAATATTATGATAATTTCATGAAGGCAGTTTAGCTACGCAAAAATTCGATAGATGTCGCTGGTTTAAATTTCTTACATTATTGCAGTTTAGATAGTGTTTAAATTTTATGAACTATTATTAATTAAAATAATGTGTTATATGAGAAATCATATTTTTGTAGACGTATTGTATTATTAAATAAAAGAAAAATGTTTATGGAGTATTATATAGCGCCATCTCTTGGCCAATAGCAGTAAACATGTAGTAGTAGCAACAGTAGTATTTAAGGAAATGTTAATTTATTTATCCGATCGCTATATCATCTTCCTAATTGCCATAATATAGTTATCTTTAGGTACTATTTATAACGAGATTATTATTTTAATAAACCACTCTGTAAAAAAGAGCTTTCGATTCATTTTTCATAAAATATTATAGTTTTTCAACGTGTTTCATTATAATTAGTAGGAATATAGACAGCTCAGTTTTATTGAGCTTTTAATACAAGATATACATTCAAATAAAATTACATTAAAACTTTACATAAATACAAAATTGTTTTATTTTACAGTCCTTAATAATTAAGCTACTTTTTCTCAAACAATTGCATTGAAGCATACATTGGGTAAAAAAGCATTTTGCCTGTTTCCCCTTATATGATCGAAAATATCTTTGACAGATTTTTCTCTATTAAATCAAAATAACCTAAAATTCAAAGAAATGAAATAGATTTGTAGGCGAGTGAAACCACATGTCAGAGCACGTATATAAGGAAAATAAAACTCCGTTGTGTATTAATATGTCTATATTTAAATTCTAAAACAATTGATAACATTGTTTGATAAAAGCATCACATTGGACTAAGATTTGTAAAATTCGCGGCGCCTGCGCCGTTTCGACTACCGTCGTCGAGATGTCATACATTATATTTATTATGACAGAAATATAACTGTTTCACACCAACACTATAATTTCAATAGTGCGAAAGGGATAACGCTCTACGATGCTGCTTTTCGATTGTCTGTCTCGTTCTTAATGTTTTTGTGTGTGTGATGTGTAATAAATGAAGCATAATTGAGGCAAAAGAATGAAGGAAGTCTAGAAAAAGATATAATGTAAATTAATATTAAAAAAAGTTTATCAAAACAATCATTTTAGGTAACTAAATCAATTTTCTTTTAAACAATTTTGAATTACGAATGGCTTATTTATTGAAAATCGACATTTAGAACGAGCCAGTATATCGACTTAAAGCAGCATCATAAAGCATTTCTTTCGCACAACACACGTTAACTAGCGTGCGAAAGAGATAACACTCTATTAAGTATAAGATGGTCTCATTCAAAAGTTCGATGAACACTATTTTTGGTACGGTTTGTAGCTACTATAAAAATGTTCCTCTTTTAATTCTGCGGTACATTAAAACAGTTATATTTAATCATCAATAATTAATTTAACGACAACATTACATAGTCAATATAATCTATACATACAATATAAATTCGTATTTGAACTTTGACAATTATCACAAATGTTTTTATTATTATTATCATCAGATTTTATTTCATATAATCTTAGGGCTCTTGCATTCCGGGATAGAACGGTAGATATTTTTATAGCATAGCATACATTGCTGCGTCACATTGAACTACTTATAATATAAAAACATAAATGTATTATGCAGTAGTAATGGACTTTAAAGTTCTCCACTCATGGAATACTATCCTTTAGCACCTATTTAAATCAATTAAGGTCTTATTTATTTATTCCAACTAGATTTTTGAACGCATTGTTTTAAATTACATTTTAATTCGGGTTGCCTGGAAGATTTATTTTTAAAGTGATAAGGCCATGTTTTATATTTCAATTAATTTCTATGTCTAATTTAAAGATTTTAATCCTTAGTAAATAAATAAATAAAAATATTTACCGTTCTATTCGGGTGTGTAAAAAGCCTACATACATTAAATATACTTACTATCGGTAACATTTCTATACATATACATATGCCAATTGCACAGCTTAAGAATTTCTCTCTATAACAGTTTTTTATTTCAATGTAATATAATATAACGCGGCGATTAAGTACATTTTGATAAACGCTTTTGTCTGGTTCAAACTCCAATTTGAATGCGACTTAAGTCGAGTTATTTTGACAGATTTTGTTTTGCAAACTGTCAAAGTGAATCTACTTGAGACGTACTCAATTAATTTGAGTATTCTGTCAAAACTGAGTTTAATAATTACCAAAAAATGCCTAATATGCTATTATTTTAAATTGTTTGACAAAAGGTGCAAAACAAATTAGGTTATGTCAAAAATACCAGCAAAAATACCAAAAGATGGCAGCCCTACTAATAGAGTCTAAACCGCAAGCTCTAAATGTCTAAAAATTAAATATTTGGATATAATCATACTAAATAATTAACTATATAATAGGAATTTCGATGAGTCACGGTCTTAAAGACATTATATTCAAAGTAATTTTTATTTATTAACTAAGTAAGTAAGTTTTGGAAGATTATTTTCTATCCATAGTTTGACTTTTGATAGAAAAATATAAAATCTACAATCTATAAGCCTTAAGCTAACACAGGGTTATTTTGAGAGCTTAAATTGTTTTGCTCTCAGTTGATACATTTCTTGTCTAATTCACCCATGTGTAATTTCACTATTTAATGTATAATAAATACTTAGACTACACCCGGATTTAAACATCTGTGTAAATGATTCGTTCATAGAAATATGTTAAAATATCTTCTAATATAGCCAGGTTATGTATAAGATTAAGTAAGTATATATATAGCCAATATAAGCCAATATATAATGACCAATGTGTATTGTAACATTTTAGCAAATTTGTACATATACATAGCATTATAAAACTTTCATAATGTAACGTAATTTTGATTTTATGTAGCAGTTCTTGGTATATAGTGTATCTTAACAGTACATGTTCAATCTTTTATTTAAATATTATAGGACGCTTATTTTTAAAACAGCGCCATCTAGTCCCACATTAAGCATTATTTATGCTGTACCAACTAGATAAGTTTACATATTACATAGATATTATATTACATAGCTTTACATAGACCTCAGAAAGATACATAGTAAATTAACTACATTTTCCTATTGTGGAAATCGAACCCAAGATCCTTCGCTCAGAAAGCAGTATTGCACCAAACGGTTGTCAGTTTACAATGGACCTACCATAGTAATATTATAAATGGGAAATTGTGTCTGTCTGTCTATCTGTATGTTTGTCTTTCACGGCAAACGGTTAGACCGATTTAGTTGAAATTTGGTATGTAGATGATACCCTGGATTAAAACATGATATTTTTTATCGCGGTATTACCCCGGTAAAGCCGCGGGGAGCGGCTAGTATTATAATAAAAAGCTAATTCGTTACTAAAATGTAGGTATACATTTAATAGAGACATTATCAGTGTATATTTACTCCCCACGTTGCTCGTACTACGCAAAGAATGCTGGCTTCGATCCAATTGAAGATTGAAATAGAATGGTTACTGTCATTTAGCGTGGTTACTTGCTAATATTTCCGGCATTCGTACTTTATATTGACGTTAATACCTGAAGACTGATCCGCTAATCAAATTTGAGAATGTCTTAAGTAAAGTTCTATTGATATTGTTAAAGTTGATTTGATTCGTACTTAAAAAGTAAGTAGCACTTAAATTTGATTTGCGTTTCGGTATCAGGAGAGTATTTCCTAGTCTAATACCAGAAGAGAAAGAATGAAACAGGAAAATTGTACAATATACATAATTACTGCCCGTGATTATTATAGTTTAAATAACATTTTTATGACATTATTTGGAAATTTTAAAATTACCAAAAAATGCTACCAATCAAAGTCAAATACAATATAATATGTTAAATTTTAATATAAGAATAATAAAATTAAAAACAAACCATCTACACAGACGTCTGCACGAACCGAACGCGCGCGTGCGACTGACGGCTCGCGTTTGGGGCTCCTCGGGGTGACGCGTTTATTCCTTTACTAGAGGCTCTTTGGGGTGAAGTTTTAGTATGAGGGGCTCCGTAGGGTGACGCGTTTCTGTCATTTTGGGCGTGAGAGTGAGAGGCGATAGTTTTCTTCACTAATAAGACTTCGTTAGAATGAGAGGCAAATATACTATTGCTAGAATCTTTTTCGGGTGAAAAGTGAGTATGAGTGGCATTTTGGATGTTCGAATTTGCGCTTTCATTGAAGATGTTGGATAATTGTCGAGGTGATTTTTTAGCTTTAAATGCGTGGACTGTCTGAGGTGAAATTTGGGGATACCCACAAGATGATGAATCAGATATATTATGCTGAACCTCGCTTTTATAGGGTTTAGGAGTTAAGTACGATGAGTTTGTATGAGGGACCCCGAAAGGGTGAAGATAGCTAGGTCAGGCGGGTTCAGGCGCCGGTGACGTCACCAAGATTGGGATCACCGGCGTCTTGTCTGATATCTGATGATCGCTTGGAGATCTGGAATGGTAGTAGAACAATATTAGTCGTAGATAGTTCTAGAAGAATGATAATAAAGTTTGGTAATGGAAATATCGATTTTACTGTAGTATGATGAACCATATATTAAAAAAAAGTAATGAAATGGTCTAAAGCAGGTTTAATTTCTGTTTTGTAAGCTATATCAAATGACAATCTAGTCCTGCGAAATAAATCTTATCATTTAGTAGATAGGGATATTTTACTTACTTTTTCATCTTCAGTTCGGCTTTCCGCTCGTGGCCATTAGCCATATGGCCAACACCGTTGGGCGCCAAGCCGTGCATCCTTTTCATACTCGCGTGACTATGGCTCCTATGAATATGCCCTTCCCTTTCTGGCTTCTCCCCAATCATGTTTGCGGAATTGTTTTTGGGTAACCCTTCACTATCGACGGCTAAATGCGAGTTGGAGTTTTTGGTCCTCTCGTTGACGTGTTGCACGAAGTTGTTCTGAGCCATAAGACGGTTTTCTCTGGCCCTGGCTTCGGGTATCCTGATTTCTATGTGTTCATCTAATGACATGGAATCTACCGAGCTCATATCTAGGGTATCGTTTGAGAATGTCTTCGGAATGGTGCCGAGCATACGATCTGGAAGATTTTAATAAAACGATTGAGCAAAACAGTTACTAAAATTTATTCATTTTATCTATACTAATATTATATAGAAGTAAAGCTGTCGGGATCTACTGAACCTATTTTAAAAATTCTTTCAATAATAGAAAGCCACATTATTGCTGTGTGTCGTACGCTATACAAAAAAAAAGGAAAATAAAACATGATTATTAACATTATGCCTAACGAAGTGGGCAGGGGTCAGCTAGTTTATAAATATCCTGTTATGGATTATGGATATCCTGTTAATTAATTGGAAATATATGAAATTAGGGTAACGATAATCATTCTATTAATAATACAAGTTTCAAGGAAATACACAGTAATCAGAAAACCTTAATAGGAAAACTGTAACATCTAGGTATTTTGGACAAATAAATCCAACGGTCATACTTCGGTCTGTCTTATCAGCTAACGTATATTACAGACCAAATTTAAACTAAACTTTTACTAACAACTATATCCATACTAATATTATAAAACTCTGTCTGTCTGTCCTTCCATCACGCTAAAACTACTGAACCGATTTGAACGAAATTTGGTACACACTTGGTGGTTTTTAAACAACCCCCAAAAGGTTGCGCGAGGCGTTGAAACTTTTTATAATTTTACGCTTTCACGGCCATATCGCTGAACCGATTGTAATGAAATTTGGTACACAAATGGTCTAGAGCTTGAGATAAAACATAGGCTACTTTTTAACTGGAAAAAAAGGTTCTAAGGGGGGTCAAAGTTTATATGATTGTCCACACGACGGAGGCGCGGGCAACAGCTAGTATAACTACTATATAATGTTTCTATAGATTATAAAATAGTACTACATATGTTAATTTATCTGCAATTGTTCTAAGAGTTATCACAATATACATAGAAGTCACACGAACAAACTTAGTACCAAGTAACATCCACATCTAATTTCGTATCGCAGCAATCTATCAGAATTACGATTGGCTATTGTTTCAAGGAAAATTGCGAGCTTAATAGCACGGACAGTCTTGAATAATTCACACACGTGTCTTAAAGTATAAACTCTTAATTATTTATGAATTACTCTTAAACACCTTTAAGCAGGAAAACATAAATCAAACGAATCTGTAAGATAATAAGGAAAGATGTAGATTGCGCAATCGTTAAAGCGAATCACGGGTTAAATTTAGGTGTGAAATAAAAAGACAGGTTCGCTAAAGTTCCCTGTAGGTTTTTTCCGTAGTGTTTTTGTTATTTTTGTGATGCTTCGTAGTCGTGAGTCATAAGCGAGATTTTTACTTTAACGGCAGAATAATAATAATAATAATAATCTCTATTCATTCAATACAATCAATCACAATACATTAGAATGTATCTGAAGACTTCCATATACATATTTATGACATACTAGCCGACCCGTGCCCACTTCGTTGGGCGTAATGTTAACAATCCTTTTTTTATATAGCCTATGAAACTCAGCAAAAATGTGGCTTTCTATTGGTGAAAGAATTTTTCAAATCGGTTCGGTAGATCCCGAGGGGTAAGAAATTGTAAGGGGTAATCCCTTACAATTTAACAAACACACAAACTTTACTTCTTTATAATATTAGTATAGATTTATGGTAAGTTCCGCGTCGGTTTAATTTGAACCTAGTTTTGAATCTAGAATATTAACGCTATTTATTACTGGATGACTATGAAGATCCTAAATATAAACCTTATATACTGAAATGAGTAAGATTAAATAGGATAGACAATTTATCTTTGTAAAGAAAAACGGCGAGGCGCAGCGAGTAAGTCTATCACAAAAACTAGATGGCGTTGCAATTAGCTATCTGAAATTTCCCACCCTTACGCAAAAGAGCCTTGACTTGGAGTTGCAGATATCAGGCCGTGATACCATAACACAACATAACATATCAAGCTATCTAAAACATAAATCACTAATATATAAAGCACAATAGATATGTGAATATGTGGGTACCTAATTTCTGCGAAGTGGAGACGGTGGCGCGCAGCTCGTCCAGCTGCTTGGCGGAGCACAGCGGCGTGTCCACCTCGTATGTGTTGTTGAACCGCGTGTAGTCCACCTGACCACATACACCTCTTTGATTCTCTATTCTTATATTATTGAGAGGACTGGGAGTTCGTGACGTCAGAGACGAAGACAATTATATCATTATTCGAGTGGGTTATGCCACTTTGGAATCAAAGTATTACAAAACAATAATTTAGCTAGTTCTAGTAGCTAACTTTAAGAGGTGCTCTTTTAAAATAAAAAAGTATAAATAGTAATTAAATGTAAATTACAACATGGTTGGATGTAAAATGTTCCTACACTGATACGTCACAGAATCCTCCTTAAAAACAAACATTATTTTATCGCTACAAAATTTTCTTAAAGAACATAATTGTCATATACTTGACATAATCAAATTAAAAACACAGAATCCATATTAATATTGAATATATTTTTAAACTAATTTTTATGTTACGAACCTCATACTCCCCAGTATCTTTTCGGAATGATACCATAGTTTCGAATCGATGTCCCCACAGGATTTCTGATGGTAAAAAGCTACTCCTAGCCTGCGTTGTCATACCGGTTGACTCGATCACACCCTCTGAAATTGTTTGATGAAAAGTTATTGATCATTCTCTTTCTGCTGAGGTTTTATGTATTGAGAAACCTTCAGAGAGGCATTAATCTAAGTAATAATGGATCTAATAATAATAGACTCTTAAGGTTTTCTGCAATTATTCTGATGGTTGCAGCAACCTGCACCCGCCTATCCAGTACTTTAGCGAGGTTATTTTTAAGGTGGTAAGTTCTAATCAATTGTCCTGAGATAAAATGACCAGGGGTTTTGTAAAGATGAAGCTATCGAGTAGGGGTCAGAAAACAAAGTCTTTCTTTAGCTTTATTTCCAAAGACAGAAGATATAACATTATAGGTTTTAAACGAAATTTGATACTCTGTTAAGTAAAGATATTTTTCAGAGTACTTGATGTTGGAGTTAAACACATGTACATATTATATATAATATAATACGCAAATGATAAATGATATATCAAAGTCGTGTATAATCCAACCACGTTTATGATGTAAAGTGCAGGGCAACTGACCAAATGATTGTCAAAGAAGTGCCAAGATTCGTGGAGATGGTAGTACGTTTAGTCTGGAATATGTTCGTGTTATATCTATAGGTTATTTTACGTAAACGCTTATCTTAAACGTGAGCACACCGAGTTTCATTTAATCTATTTAATTGAAGTCTAAATGAAGTTCTGCTTTCGATCAGCTATTCAATTAAATCTAGAGATTCTACTTTTTGTTATACTTATAGCTTAGTAAAGGTTTAGTAAGCTGATATAAAGCAAATAATACTTATGTTTATTTGTTCGATCTTTGATTGATGAATTCTTACCTAGCATAACCACAATTTCGAATCTCTCTCTTAACATATCTGAGGCAGAAAGGTTGTAAAGCGGCGACTTCTCATTAATCTTATGCACTATGGTCATGGGCCAAATAAACATCAGTCGGTCTTCTTCGCCATCAGCCCCCACTTTCAGCTCCTGCTGGTAGAATGGCAGTAACTCCCCCTCTCTGGTAATCTGAAATTATACCCACATTTGTATAAGAACAGTCTCACCTAAATTCACTAGTTGTTTCATAAATGATCAAGCAATCAAGCTCTCCACAAAATTATTTGCCTTGTTATTTATAAGCACAATTTTAACCCATTCTTATCCAATTTTAGTATAATACACATGCAATGAATTGTTTTATGTAAGCAATTGAGAGTTAGAGTGATAATACCACAAATTACTCTTTACGCGTTGCAAAGCGTGATGGAAATGGTTGCGGGAATCCTTAGATAGGTCTAATATTGTACAACCATCAATAAAACAATAATACACCAAACAACATCAACGTGAAGCTGTACACAGTATAGTAATACCTTTTTCCTAATAATCTGAGCTCGTACATGTGCTTCCAAAATATGCGATTTGCGGATGTCGCCAACTCGAAATAGTAGGCAAAATTCGCCGTCTCTCAGACAGATAACCGCATTCCTCGAGAATAACAGCGTGGTGTTACGCTTTTTGGCCCGAGCCAGCTTCGCAAATATTAGACCCACCTATGGACAAGAGAAAGTGGTTTTGAAATTCGATATTCAAAAACAATTGACCTTTTTGATCGTGGCGTCATGTAGCTCCCAAATACGAATTCAAAGGACCACTTTCTTAGGAGTTGTTAAGTCAACTCGGGTTATTAAAGGTTCGTAAGCGTGCTGACTGAAATCCCCAATCACTAACCAGTATCCGCTTTGTCGAAAAAATATACCTTGCGGCGGATAAGTTGCGCTCTTATATGAGCCTCAACGATATGAGACTTTCTCATGTCTCCGACACGGAACATCAGACACAGTTGGCCCTCTCGTAAACAAATCACAGCGTTGCGGGAGTACAAAAGAGTTTGAGTTCGCTTTTTCGGTCTAGACATTTTAGCAAATACGATTCCCACCTAAAATTAAATGACACGTTCTTATAAATCTACTCTATATACTACGCTTTCGCGTGCGCAGTGTGCAGACTATTTCCAGGTCTGGTGACGAAAATTAGAAGAATAAAACATTAGATATGTTTTTATTCAGATATCGTCGATGACTCAACATTTTTGAACTAGTTAATATTAAATAGGGTATTTAATGATGGCTTTAACTGTTTCGCGGTTTCTAAAAATTAATATTTTTAAGAGCATCTGGATCACAAATTGGTACGCTTATAATTCTGGCAATCTACCAAATTTATTTTGATATGAAATTATCTTATTGGCTTCTGAGTAGCGAGGTATAAAAAATCGTGTGTGTATCATCCTCATCATACACAACCCTTTTAACTGAAATTGTGTCGTAATACTTCAAAATACATTTCCTCTTAGAATAACATTGTTGCTAAGGCTATTTTAAAGAAAATGTCATTATTCAACAGTTTATAGTGACTTGCAGCCATTCGTAAATTTTATGATGGTTAAACTTGGGTTTTGTATGTACCTCGGTGTCACATTGTAAATCTTACTTTTAAGAATCTCTGGAAACATTGTAAATAAACGTTCGTGCAAACAAGACATAAAACTCACCATAAAAGCTTGAATGAAAACCCCGACGATGCTTTGAAGGCACATAACGAAGATCGCTTCGGGGCATTCTTCGTTCGTTGTTCTGGATCCATACCCGATGGTGTGCTGGGTTTCAACGGAGAAGAGGAAGCAGCCGGTGAAGGAGTTGACATTAGTGAGGCATGGGACTAGGGGTTCGCTAGAGTTAGTGGGTGGACTGAGGTCGCCGTGCGTGAAGATGATAAGCCACCAGATGAGGGCGAAGAGGAGCCAGGAGAGGATGAAGGAAAGAGCGAACACGAGCAGCGCCCAGCGCCACTGCGCGTCCACGAGGGTCGTGAAGATATCCTGAAGGTACCGGCGCCTGCGCTTAGCCACGTTCCATTGAACTACGTTACAGTCTCCGTGCTTGAAGATGACACGCTTGCGCACGCGGCGGGCTGCGTATCGGGCTTGGCGGTATCTATAACAACCGAAAATACACTTTTAATCACTACAATTACAGGCAGGATATTTTATTGGAGAAGTTATTGTAAATTTATTTTGCTAGACCTTTACTAATCGACCTTAGGAACAGATAAATATTCTTGTTTGAGCTAAAATTATATCTAAGAAATGTGGTTAGTAACAAACCACAGCTCACAAACCAGCAAACAACCAGTTTCTAACTCGTTGTAAAAACGTACATTAAAATAAATTAAGGTAAAAAAATCTTTAAAAACAAGCTTTTATTTAAATGCGCTAAAAAGAAAAAAATAAACTTTTACACTATAACTTTACTGTCAACTTATAACATTTCAAATTCAACATATTTG
>DWAJ01000937.1:0-26376 GCA_018238005.1 Eurema mandarina
ATTTCAAAAGAAGCCGCCGGCGCGTGTATCATAACCATGTACTTCCGAAAAGCGGCAAATTTCTTTGAGAAGTAAGTACAAAACCTTTGATGCCGCATTATCAAAGTGCCGATGGTTAAAACATAACTATGCATGCACTCAGTTTGATTTTAATAATTTTTTTATTCGCTATGTTTATGGTATTAGTCGTAATGCGCATAGGTCCAGTTTTTCATATTCTTTGATACAGTTTTTTGCGTCTCATAGAATTCCTAAGCGTACCTACCTATACACCGAACTGTTACTCCTAACTACTCAGTGAAATAGCGCTAAGTCCTAGCTGCAAGACGCAAGAGTCTTGCAGGCTATGTCTTGTTCTTGCTCAAGTCTTGCACGGTCAGTCTTGGTCTTGGTCTTGCTAAAAATACGCGGTCTTGTTCTTGGTCTTGGTCTTGCAAAAACGCAAGAACAAGACCAAGACTGCAAGACCAAGACTGAATTTGGGCAACACTACTGTCCTTATGTAACCGACACGATAATTATACTAACAAACAACCTGGAAAATTCAGTCAAAGTAGATGAAAAATCTAAAGTAAAAGTTAAATTATAACAGACCCAATCTAGATCCAGATGACTAAATTGTATGAATTCTTCGAAAATAAGTAGGATGTATCAAATTACACTTTTTGATGCAAGCGATTTTTCGCAATAAAAGTAACCTATGTTCATCCCGTAGCTAAAGACTGTCTGTTCTAAATTTTATAAACCCCTTAGAAGCTAAACCTTTTTTATCATTCCCTAGACTTACAGGATGTTTGAAATCATTGTGATTTCATATCAATCAGTAAATGATGTATCTTTTAATTCTGCCATAGCAACGCGACCCACCCTACATTGAGTCACAAAGTACCAGCTACACCGTATCGGCTTACTTTTTGTCTCATTTGCTTGTGCTTTGACGATTAGATAACAATTATCTGTTATACGCAAATATCGGCGCAACAAATTATTAGCGAATGCTCAAGTTTCTTTCCGTATGTGTTTGATAAGGCTTCAAGGACAGACGTTTCGTACAAGCAATATTTTACCTTGCTAATTTAGAAATAAAGTCTAAACTTGAAGCTACAGATATTAATAACAAACAGTCTTTTGATGTTTCAGTTTTATTTAAATGTGAACTTTAGTGCAAAGGTAATTGAGGTCGAAATCGCGTAAAGAAAGACGCTGTTTGTGGTTTTTGCGATACACATGGCACTTATATCGGTTTCTAATATTTGAGTAGCTGTATGTGTAACCGAATCCTGCGATTATTATTACATGTTGGTAATTGTTAGCTGTTTTGATTGGCATAATTTGATCACGATTTGTTGCGATGCTAATGAGGTGGTATGTAAAAAGTATTGATAGATTAAAATGTGACGCCACGACTCGGAAGTAAGTTTTAAAAAAATAAAAGCTTAAGCGAATTAAAATTCTCAATTACTTAATGTAAGTTAATATTACCATCATAGTACCTTCTCCAATAATATTTTGTGACGACCACTTAGCGCAGCACAATTGCCTTCTGCATGAAGGGTCATAGGCTCGATCCTAACACAACACAAATATATTTGTAACATACATTTGCATTTTTTATGATTTAGATAATTTCTCAGTAGCTAACTGCCAAAACACGAGTTCAATTTAACGTAAACTAGATGGTGCTATTTTAAAATTAGTGTTATGACTTATAAAGTATTATTATTATACAACCTGTCTACTGAGGACGGAGGAACATTCCCCTGGATGCTGATTTGAGGAACCACTCCAGATCTGTAGCTAATGAACACAGCAAGTGTTTGTCGCATTATCGACGGGTGGATCCCACTCGCTCCGTGTTTACGCAATCTTATTTTAGAGCCATGTTTTGGCAAACGCAGTGTACTGTTTGTTTTCATTGCTTCTGGGCTGGATTTTAAGACGATCTTCCTACTTACTATTGTCAATGTTTTGTAGTCGTACAGCTAGTACGACCCGCGACTCCGTCCGCGTGGACTTTCATATAAACTTTTACCCCTTTATAACACTTTTAACCAGTGAAAAAGTAGCATATGTCTTTTCGCATGTTCTAGCACATCTGGACACGTTGTTTTGGTGTGAAAGCGTAACAGACAAACAGACATAGTTACTTTTATTTCCTTTTCATCCTTTATAACATTTAGGCTAGCGATAGTTATAGTAAGCTTAGTTTCACAACTATTCATTAGCATAAGATTTCGTCTATCATTAAACCATCTATCAGTTGCGCCCCCCACCCCCCCATGCAAAATATCCAATAGTGTAACATTAAAGGTTCCCCACTCCCCATGAGATCACGCGGGGCCGGCATGCGCGTGCTCGCCACATGGCAGATCCGTGCTGCGCCGCGCGAAAAGAATCATACCCATACAATACATCGATTGAACGATTAAAGCCGTGCAAATGTTAGGCTTCAAGCGTCATCATAGTTTGTGCATGGTGTTGATATAGATTTATCACAATGAGCAAATGAAACCTCTAATAGTGTTTCATATACTACATTGGTTTAGGTAATTCTTTAAGAGAGACATTTTCATTGACTTGTATTTTTTAATTTCTGCTCAAGGTCTTATTAATTGTATAGTATGTATTCGACCTAATAAGGTACTGAAATACTGACTTAGTTTATTAATACTGGTTAAGATAAAATTAATCGCGTCAACAGATCTGTTCCCCGAAACATTGTTGTGACAGTGTTGTTTTGACAACAGGGTTCATTAGTCGCGTATCAGCTGTTTGTTGTTTGTTGGAACCATGTGATTTTCTCAAAACTGTCGTCAAGTAAACAATGGTTATGATCTATTATGGCTGATCAAAATATTTACCTTCGCGTAGCTAATTGTTATTTTTAGATGTTTATCAGCAAATATTTGTAGTTAAAATAGACTAAAATGATAAAATAATGTTTGGTTTTTAGTTGTATTTTATAAATAAATTCAAGTCTCGTCGTAACAATTAGTTAATATTGTAATTTGAATGTAAATATATCTTGTAAAAGAGATAGCATCAGCGTCGAACCATAATTTCACTGAAAACAAGTAAACGAATCTCTTAAGAGATTTTATGACGTATCTCGGTGTTAGTGGGTGCTCTATTTATGTACATATAAATTACCTGTTTCCTTTTGAGGGCGAAGGTATAGTTTATCATCAGATATATGTCATTAATTAAAAATATTATTATTTTCAGTACTAAGGTCTAAATACAAGTATTAACTATAAAATAATAACACGATATTGCGAACATTAGCACCCAAATTGAAGTCATCACAAAGTAGACAATTTTGTCTACTTACATAGATCGACGCAATGAATCACATCTTAACTCGTATATTTTCGCAGATTTAAATTTTTCCACATTTATGGGGTAGTTTTCTTACGGTATTAACCACATTATAAACATAGAATTATGCGGCACAAAACACAAAGAAAGAGGCCATCATTATCGGACGTATTTCCATCGTACCGAAAAGAAAAATTTAAATTCTTTCTTAGAATTTTTAACTCAATATAAAATCTAATAACGGAAAGTGAGTCTGCTTTAATGTTGATAAAAAACAAAGGCTGCATATTAAACAGAGGCCGAAACAATTTCAAGTTTCCCAAGATCCTTATCGAGGCGAGGGAATCACTCCCTATTTTTTCCCCTATTTTATTACTTACTTCGAGACTTATAGTTGATAACAGGGTGCATAAAGGAAACAATAATTTCATTTAAAAATTGAATTCTTTAAAGCATCTGTTACTATTTTAAAAGAAAAATGTTCTAAAAGGAATTGTAATACGTGCAAATATAATATATGTTTTGCGCTTAACAAATGATAAGATACTAATCTTACATAAGCTTGTAAACCTTATTTAGAGCAATAAAAAGTTTGACAATTTAATCCCTATCTACGAACAAAACACATTTTCCAAATACTTCTTATTAATATTAAAATTAGAATTAAAATGTAATATAAATAATTAAAATCGAAAAACAAAGCGAGAAACACAAGAGTTTTGACGAAAACCTCGAGTCAGCGTTTGCTGAACAATAAGTAATCAGTAAAGACTGTCACGATATTCGCAGGGACAGCGGAAATTATTCCGACCGTTGCTTTTTTACAGGCGAGCGACGCCGGGAGCCGGCCGCTTGGCTTATTATTTTAATGGATATGTTTAAAATGTCTTTAGTTGTGTATGAAGGATGAAGGGAATAAAAATAAATATGATTCCATTCGACCCATCATTGGTTGTGTACTTACCATAATTATTACTTATACATAATGTTTCTACTGTAGTACGAAAAAGAATACTTCTGTATTACCGTGTAAAGTAATTATTTTTATATTAAAGCGTTAAAAATCTAGGTCTTATTATACTCTTTACTTTATAAAATTTAATTCAAGGTATCACAGCCAACATTCTGATGTTATATTTTAGGATCGCAACTAAAAAAATTAATAAACTTACATAATATTTTTTGCTTTATGAAACTATCCTAATTTTGAGACTCAGTCATTGAGTAGATTAATTTACTTACCAATGTCTAGATAGCAATTTTCCAAAGTCCGTTTTACAGAGCATAAGTGAAGAACCCTCCAGCTCCCGGCCTACGCTAAGGGTAGTCGGGGTAGTATTTGCATTTTTACGTCTTAATTAAGCGAAGGGCGCTCAGAGCCGCTGACTCGCCCGATTACACTTCCTTGCTACACTTTGCATTCATTAATACATTATTAGGTAATTTGCGGCCGAGCCTCCGTGTTGTTCACTGCGATACTCTCTCGAAGACTTCAAATATCATTTAAATTATAAATTAACTACAAGAGTAACCGTTAACTGGTTACCTTAAAGAAAAGTTAAGTAATAACTATGGACGTAACGAAGCGAAGTATAAAGAACGAATTTAAAATTTGAATGACTGACATCGTACTAGCAAGTGACGTCATTGTACACACGTGAAGTAATGTCATACAAGGGAACGACTATGACCTCATAGTTCAGATGCGACTCTCGAACTTTTTTTTCCTGTAAAAATACGTATATGTAATGAAGTCTTCATTGAGATTAGTCTAAGCATACATAATAAATATAATATATAGACTCAGTTACCAAAAAAACTATTGATTCCGTGATAGTTATGTTATGTAAGGATTATTAAAGCCGTGGCTATCGCGATGTGTCTGCCTGACGTGATAAGAATTAGCTTATCATATCTGGGGATAAAAATAATCATACATTTGAATACGATTGACCTAATTTCGCTAAACAGATGTGTTTTCGCGCGTGATTGTATGTAGGTCGATTGGTCTTATTTAGTCAGCCGATTTACACTGTTTACTTTAATAAATATTTTGTATTATAAGTTACTATACAAACGAAATGTATAATCTTCATTTTCTTCTTTCATCTGAGCTTGCCTGGAAGAGTTAACCTTAATTTTTCACTGTATTAACTATCCGAACCTAATGTTTTAACGAAGTGTAATAAATAAATAAATAAATGTAATTTAAATTATAATATTAGTTTTTAATACTAAAAATAGTCAAGTATGTAGTATTAAATCGCCTATTTATCGCTATTACGTGTTTAAAGAATAAAAAAACCACGCCTCGCACCTCCATATTATGGAATCAGCTCTCTCATGAGGTATTTCCGATGCATTACGCCTTGGGGTGCTTTAAGAAGAGAGCGTACATCTTTTTAAAAGGCCGGCAGCACACTCCAGAGCTGTCAAGCTCTGCGAGTGTTGATGGGCGGCGATGACCACTTTCCATCAGGTGACTCGCCTGTTCGTTTGCCCCCTATGTTATAAGAAAAACATTACGATTCTCATAGTACTCTTTGGTTGAAAATGAAATCTAAAGCTACAGATATTGTATTACAAATTTTCATAAATATGTTCAATGCCTTGGAAATTGAATTTTATAACATGAAGCGCGCATCAAATGTCTGAGATCCTGTTTCGATATAACGAGCTCCGAATGTAATTGGCCAGAAAATCATTTTAGTACAGAATTTGTTCTGCTATATAATGTTCCTCGAATGATGAGTTTGATCACATTGATAGTTTACAAGTATCAATTAGATGTTAGATATAAAAAATTATATTTTTTAATTTACTTGTACCATGTCCCTATTATTATTAATGTAAGTAATTCATTTACTCTATTACAATAACTCGGAAATATTTGTACCGATTTTAATAGTTGCTTGATTTAGTTTTGATTTAAGATATGAAAAAAAAAATATTTACGTGGAAAAAGCTTATTAAATATATTCTTATCGTTACGCTTTTATATATTCATGTATACATAAAACACGCGGGTGAAACCATTACAAAATAAATACATACATTAAACTAATTTAATATATGAATTAAGCAATCGTTACACAGCCATTTAAATTCGATAACATATATTCTATTTCTGTCTTTGTTTATATTTACATTGGAGTGTTATTAAATTGTGGCCACTGTATTGAATTCAATATAATGATACCGTTATCAAAGGAAAATAAATAGTCGACCGTACGCGATAATTGCTACATTTAGACTTTTAGATAACACCTGAAGCTCTACTCTTAACACTACGTCCATTTTGACTGGTTTCGATACAGTTTTTGAGCGACTTCGAGTCAAAAAAGACTTCTTGTTTATGTTTCGACGAAAAAATACGACGAAATGATGTTCCCATTTTTATTAGAATAGCTTTAGTTCAGCAACCGATTCTCATGCGTTTCCTAATACAAAGAGTGATTGAGGAAGATTTATATGTATAATACATAGATAATATATGCGAAGCCGGGTCGCTAGTTTATTATAAATAAAATCCACAAAGCAATGAACGGGAAAAAATTACGCGGCTTTCCGAAATATCTGGTAAAGACAAAGTAATTACATTGAAATTTATCGCAGTGACACAATCAATAGAGCCTACAAAGGGATTTCGGAAGGCTCTCTCAAAATTTGTCGGCCGAATTATTTTTTACCAATATTACGCCGCAATCAAAGGACTTGTGCTACTATTATATTAAGCTATAGCTTAATATAATATTGTATATTCGATGACAATGACATGGAAAGCTATGTTAAGGATATATTTATAATTTATATACAAGCCGCGCTTCGCAGATTTATTGTGATTCATGTATTATATCCATAAAATTTCCCCTCGAATTACTCTCTATATGATGCAAAAAAACCGCATTAACAGCGGTTGCGCAGTTTTATGTGTTTTATGTTATGATGAACATACAAAATAATACAAGATATTCACGGGACATTAAGTGGCTTCACAACATCATGCAAGGACTTAATAAAGATAATAATAAATATCGTTTTAAAGTTTAAAGGCAAATATTTGTTCTCAGTGTTATCTCATTTTAAAACTGCTTAATGAACGAACAAACATACGCGTTACATCACTTTGATATTAGCTGATGAAATATTTTTAAGATTTTTGGTTAGATTATGCGACTAGGTCATAAAGCACGTTTTAAGAGACTATTAAAATATTGGCTGAGTTTTTAAAATGAATGAAATTGAATGGCAAATATAGTAGTTCATATTATTGTATTATATATAATAAAAACTACAATAGCCTTAATAACAAATATATATACACACACAAAAATCTACACACGAACTTAATAACGTAGTATATAATTAAAGTTATTAAAAACCCACTAAAAATACCATAACCAACACGATAATTATCGGTTAAACGCTCTAAGTAATCATTAGCGTGTTTTATTTTAATCCTCAATAACGCATGTGCTGAAACGGGACTGAAACACATCGTCGACACGTGATCCTTGCCCTGCGACCCCCCTTCGACACCCTCGAACACCCTAAAATCAACCTTAACACAATACCTTAAAACCCACTTTAGAAATACACCCAAATCTATTTGTAGACAAGTGTTCCAATAAGAGTAATTGTAATGAACAATTGGAGCGAAGTAAATTAATATCTATTATCTCGTAATAGAGTTAATTTTTGATTAACAGCAGTTCAATGAAGACAATGATTTAAGTGCTCGTTAAGGATTGTGTAAAATCCTATTTATACAAATAAATATATAGCGGTCTGTGTGAAATGTTTTAACTATCTTATTCTCACAGAAGGTAGATATACCAATACAGTGCAATTATTATACCAACTATTAAATGCTATGCTGAAAATCAGTGTCTTAGTTTTTAAGATTTAAGCTTACATAGGGACAGACAAAAACAAAGCGCGTTAGTTTTATACTATGTAATGATCTTATCTTAATTTTTTTTGTTTCTTTGTCCCTTTAAGTTCTTTTTTATGCCTTCAGGAAAGGCTAATATTAACAAGGTACCACCGACACATCAAGTGTCAGTCGTTTACTTAACATTGCAAAAACGAATTAAAAATATATTTATATCGATAATTTAAAAATTGCTTTTGAGTTAAAAAATCATATTCACAGTTTAGGTATCCTCCCAAAGCAAGGAAAATCATTGATTATACGAAAATAAGTGTCGACTATTTTTACCTTTGTATACACAATACTAACAACAAAATAAATATCGTAAAAAAATAGGTAAACAAAATACAAATAAACATCGGAAACAACCTGCTCTCTATAAGCCAGTTAAAATTAACTTCACCCACGCTGTTGACTGTGACAGCTATTTGCAACTGATAACAGTGTAGACTACTCATAGACGAGCTCGAACGCAACCCTCAGCTGATAACAGCTTGAGCTATGTACAGCGCCCACGTGACGACGTACACGTGCCACTTCGCTTTTATCTTAATTTAATTATTGTTACTTACTCTTTGATATATCTATCTTCAAGGAAATTAGTAATCTTTCGTTTCCTTTAGTTATGAAATAACGGGTCTGTTTAGGTTGTACAAATTCATATTGGATTTATAATAGTTACTTCAGAGTTGTTGTTCCTGAGATTGGTAGTTCCTGAGATTAGCACGTTGAAACAAACAAACAAAGAAACTCTTCAGCTTTATAATTTTAGCATAGATTACTACCAAAACCATCTACAAATCTACTTTCCTAATAAAAACTTCCAGTACGAAGTTCTGTAGGATTATAAAAAGCGCTCACGTCATTTGATGTTGATAAATGGCGCGATACAGCCTGTATCGAAATTAATGAGCCTTTAATTCGCAAGCTTCATTAAGCCGAGTTCGAGCTTATAAAGTTGTGAGCAATTTTTAAGAAGATTACTCGCACCTGATGCTTCTCTTGGGCCGGTTGCGTCATTCTTATCAGAGTTTAAAACACCTATTTTAAAATTGTTTTAATTGTGAGTTTACATTTATGATTGCTTGTAATTTTATTGAATAGAATTAAAATAATATTATTCATTAATCTATACTAATATAATAAAGAAATAAAGTTTGTGTGCTTGTTAAATTGTAAGGGCTAATCTCGGGATCTACTGAACCGATTTTAAAACTTCGTTCACCAATAGAAAGCCACATTACTGCTGAGTGTCATAGGCTATATAAAAAACCGAAAAGGATAATTAACATTATTCCCTACGAAGGTGGTACGGGTCAGATAGTAGTTTATAAGCTCTTTCAATTCTTTTAAAAGTCGGTAACACATCTGCGAGACTTGATTTCTAGCTAGAAATTCAAACTCCATCCAATTACTCTTCTGCTTGTAGCTAAAAGTCTAACAGTATTGTCATTCTTTCTTATTGATTAAAACAAAAATATGATCAGACTCTTTTAATACTTCGAAACTTACCTATGGATAGCCTTAATGGTTAATTTTAAATCAAATTATATCGCAACAATCACAACGTCACTGTTAAGTATGATACAAGAACTATAATTCTAGTACTACTACTACTACAGCATAAATTAATTGCCGTTTCAATTTTTAAGCAAATTAATTCATATTTTTTTATTACAACAACTATTATCTCATTATGTTACAAATGTTTTAATCTACGCAGTACGCAGTGCGTGGCTATTACACGACCAAATGAAATAACATATCGCTGCTTTGTTTAATTGCTTCCTTTTTACACTCTTTTAATTTATCACCATAAATATAATACAATTGTTTCCACAGAGTAATCATAGCACTCGTTGGAGCGGCGGTCACCGGCTAACAAATTACAATAGGCCGTATTCATTAGCGAGCTCTATCTACAATCTACTCTGTTCACTCAACTGCAACTTATACATAGTAACATTTACATATACTTAGATTACCGTTTCATGGAACAAAATCTTTATATATAAATAACATGTTACGATGTTTGTCCGCGATAGACTCCTAAACTACTGAACCGATTTTAAATTGAATTTGCCCACTGTGCACAGCTTGATGCAACTTAAAAGATAGGATGGCTTACATCTAAATTTATTACATGCATAATATATCGGAGCGATGCCAGGGCGGATTGCTAGTATAGTTATAAATTCGGAAAGGTAAAGTATCAAATTATTTAAAAAACTTTACGTAAAAAAATCGTAAACAATTCTGGTCAAAAGACAGTTACTTACTGATAATATTTAATTATTTATAAGGCAATTATGATAAAGTTATATCAAATAAAAACAATAATTAATAGATCATCATATAATATGGGAAATTTTACATTTAAATTTTAATACATGTAAAAACAAAGAAAGAAACTCTTTATTAGTTTTGTCCAAATGTGTTTCTATGTTCATAACTTGATAACAGCTGAGCCTATTTTGATAATTGTTTTTATAGAATTTTCTTAGAAGCCTCGTTCTTCGAGGAGGTTACGAAGTCGCATCGCACCAGCTTCGTTCCCGGGGGAATACCGGGATAAATATTACGTGAAAATCCAGGGTCTAATTTGGCTAACAATAATTTATTTGGCATGCAGGTAATATGCCAAGTTTCAATAAAATACTTTAACTTTCATGTGTAATACGTATTAGTGTATAAAATGTATTAGTAAGATTTCTCCCTTAGCAACACCAAAATGGTTTGCACTAACAACAAAATGTAATCGCCTGCACACCGGTGAAAACTGCACATAACCGGTCTTACTGTACCCGATACTTATCTCTTACTTGATAAATTTAAACTTTATATTATCGTTATAAGGTTTATAATTACATGCAGTAAAAGATAAAGATTTGATAACGTTTTGATGGATGAAGCTGTTTCGAAAGATAAGAGATATTTTTGTAGAGTCATTAGTGTATTACCGACTTATCTTTTATATTCGTTTGTTTCGAATTAATTAATGTTAATAACTGAAGGGCTTTCTGTAGATTGAACGCTTTATTTAATTATGTAGTGTAATAGCGTGAAAGTATTATCGTGAATTGTCGAGTCGTTGCTTCGGTTAGGGCAAGTCGACTGTTAGCAGTTAAATATACTATGCATGTAAATTGTGCATTCGTTTATTTGAATTTTTAGGTGTAAGGTTGAAGTAATATGCATTCTAACGGAGTAAATGAAAGTAACTATAAATTTTAAATAAAAAAGTAGCATTATTTTTATATGATACTAGCTGTTGCCCGCGACTCTGCCCGCGTCGATTTTCATACAAACTTTCATCCCCTATTTTATCCCCTTGAGGGAAGAATTGATCAAAATCCTTTCTTAGCGGGTGCCGACGTCATAACATCTACCTGCATGGCAAATTTCAGCCCGATCCGTCCAGTGGTTTAGGCTGTGCGTTGATAGATCACTATGTCAGTCAGTCACCTTTAAATTATAGTGGCAACGATTTATATAAGTAGACAGAACAGTCTACTTTGAAATTACTTCATTTTGCGTGCTCATATTGCTGTGTAGGTGTTATAACTCTATGATTACAACTTTTACACTACCTACATATATATGTGTAATAAATTAAGTGTTATATAAAGCTTCGTAAAACAGCGATTTGGTAGAAACTGGTCCGATTTCGACACCTAGACCTAATAAGACCTGCTCAAGTGTGACTTACTCGGGCATCGTTAAAACTTTCTATTATATGTAAATTTTGGATATTTTTATGGTTTAGAAAATTGCTCAGTGCTATTATTTAAATTAATGGTAGCTATGAAGACATTATTAAAGGTGTTTATCTGATTCCTTTTTTTCAGAAAGGTAAATATTTTGGTTGTATTGTTACACTAGCTGTTGCTCGCGACTTCGTCCCCGTTGATTTCTTTTTTCATTCTTTCTTCGCTCCTTTTAGTCGCAGCGTGATTTTATGTAGCCTAAAACCTTGCTTTATAAATGGTCTATTCGATAAAAAAAGTATTTTTCAATTCGAACCAGTAGTTCCTGAGATTAGCGCGTTCAAACAAACAAACAAACTCTTCAGCTTTTTATATTAGTATGATTGACATAGACCTAAATGGTAAACATTACTTTTAAATTTAATTGTAACATAGGAAAAGTTTTAAAAAATATATTTATATTAGGTGTTTACAAAACTGGAAACAGTAGCCCAAAAACAAAAATATCGTAATATTTTTAGACGAAGCAAAAAATTAACGGCTTTAGGCCGCCATGTTTTTTCTAAAACCATATGTTTCGCGCCGTCTTTTTCACACATTGTTTATTAGAAAGAGACGGACATAAGTCGTTTTAGTCGCCTTCCGTACCATGACTGTGGGTTATTATTTTATTCAAAATGTATTTTTTTGTTGCTACAACCATTATGTGAGTATAATTATTAATTAAAAGTGATATATGATGTGAAATATGGTTTTGTACAAGTGTTTTATGGTATGTTTTAAAAGTTACCTGAACAGCTAATGTACTGTTTAATTTAATTGCTTCATATATTTGTTGTTTTTTTTTGCATTTTCATACTAGCCGTTGCTCGCGACTTCGTCCCTGTCGATTTCTTTTTCCATTATTTCTTCGCTCCTATTTGTCGCAGCGTGATGTTATGTAGCCTATAGCCTTCCTCAATAAATGGTATTTTCAATAAAAAATAATTGTTCAATCGATCCAGGAGTTCCTGAGATTAGCGCTTTCAAACAAACAAACAAACTCTTCAGCTTTATAATATGTCATGTATTTAAAAGAAAAAACACATACAATCGAATTGAGTAATCTCCTTTATTGAAGTCGGTTAAATATATATCAGTAGAAGTTTATTCAACAAGGAAGCAACACTTATGAGTTGTCACACTATTACATACCAATTATATACCTCATTGATTAATTATTAATCCATCTCTATGGGGACAAACTTTGTTTATTATTAATTTAATTTCTCATAAACAAAAGAGTTGCCACTTACCAACTGAGAAATAGAACCACCCATAAAAACCTTATAATGTAAAAACCTTGTATGTGTATTTATTTTCTTTGTGTTTGTCAATAAAGTGTTTTATTTTATTTATAATTGAATGATAGTTCGTCTGTTAACAATTAATTCCGGCCCTTAAGCAGATAATTTAGGCAAGAACAATTAGAAACGTGTTACGGACAGACGAATAACGTGAAATAAAGCAATAAAATTAGCAATTTTAATGTCTCTATAAAGTCCGAAGGCACAACGGGGTCAGTAGTAGTTTCATTTATAAGTTTATTGGGTTATTGTGAAGGTTCCTATGGTCAATTCTACTAGATTATAAGAAAAGATTTTTTATGTAGTTCGTTAAAAATTTAATTATATTTTGAGTCTAATAAGCCCTGAATGAGTTTAAAACTGAGAATCTATCGAAATTTATAGGTATTTATATATTTTATGACTTTTTTAATTTTTTTTTTTGTTTATATAGTAGAAACCGAACATTATTTAAGTACTCTATATAATAACTGGTTAGAAGCACACATATTTTTAGGCGACTTACTTTTTTGATTATTCAATTAATTACATATTATAAACAATTTTAGTATTAATTTGTTGATTTAATGAATATATACAGTTGGTTTAAACTTACTTTTGAACCTAGAATTTAATCTAATAAACTTCCTCAAACTCCCAAATGTTATGGTAGAAAACCACTCGAGATTTTCTACCGTGACATACAAACATACAAAAGAATAGCTTTAATACAGTATTACTATGTAGTGTACAGTATACTATGTAGAGTATCAACTCCATATAAATGCATTTCTTGGATTAAAATGTGTTGATACTAAGTCATGCGTTATTCAATAACAAACTAATAGGCCTAGCTGACAAACGCATATACAAGATGGATATTACAGTGCCCTTGGAACAAACTAGTTATTTTGTGAGTTCACATCATTTGATCGTAAGATTATTTTTTGTTCGTCCCACGCACTAGGCCCTGATATTCAGACCTGTTTGTGGGTCGTGTAGCTTTTGTTTTTTGTATGTTTGTTCAATATGTGTGCCACTCGAATTTAGATATACATGATACATAATATGTAAAATAACTAAGTCCAAATAAGGCATATTTTGAATAATGAAAGGCATCAACTCTACGTGGTATAAAACTAAGTCGCTTTACTCTGTCTGCCTGTCCGTATGTATGCTAAGATCTGTAAAACTACGCAACGGATTTTGATGCGGTTTGGTTTAAATGACTGATTAAATTTAAAAATTTCTTTTCAATTCAAATATTTTATTTATTTATTTATTTAACACTTACAACTATCATTACATAAACTTAATTCCAATGCGATAGCGTAGACCACTATTATATAAAACAATCTAGAAGATATACTAATTTATTCTTATATTATTATTTCTTATTCTTATTCTTATTTTCATTTTCATTTCATTTTCATAAGATAATATATTTACTGTTACTGTAACAAATTAACTATGTGAACATGTAATTATATAGTACATATTACACTGTAAGATCGACAAGAAATTACCGTTCAATTGATTGTATGGAAAAGACGATATAAATTAAAATTAAAACGTATATTAATATCGCATTTTCCTTAAACTATAAAAAACTTGCACAACTTTTAACATTTGAAGTTCCGCACGATAATATTGAAATCATTGCGTATAATTAAATAGACCCCCACTGAGACCGCTCGCGACTACTCACAACTACTGTTCCATTTTTTACTCGATTTTCTTTAGTAGATAGACTCATAAGGAAAATATTTAAATTTGTGAATCATTTTAATATCGTTGAGCGTATATTTAAGTTATTATATAAATATGTATTTAAAAGTGTTGTCTCAAATATTAAATGTTTCGTCTATACTGATAGTATATAAATAAAGTATTTATAAGGATAGTGGTAAGTTGGAGGTTTTGAAAAATATTTGATTCAAAAGTGTGATTATTATATGTAGCTTTCTTTCACTTTAACATGACTCTTTAACGTCTATAAAATTATGTTACTTATAAGAAAAAAGAGATCATGTTACGCGGGTAAAACCGTGAAACACAGCTAGTTGTACAAAAACTTATGCGAGATATCCGGTGCTTTTTTTCAAAATTCCGTTAGAAACGGCTCAACATCTGCATAGTGTCTGCTTCCGGGCTGCTTTTGAAAAAAAACAATATTAATTTGAAGACAAAGACACTAACGCAAATTCCGTTATGGTTAGTTCCCGTGGTTATTCGCCTATATTCATACCAAATTTCAACTAAATCGGTCCAGCCGTTCGTGAAAGAATAACAAACATACAATCCATACATAGATTCTCAAAAACATTCACATTTATAATATTAGTAGGATTATAGGATAATTATAAAACACATCTGTACCGACCCAAGATTGGCGCGATCAAACAAATGAACTCTTCAGTTTTATATGTTAGTAAAACCTTAAGTCAATGATCGGCTATTTATTCAGATGTCTTACTTGAGTCAATTCTGTATGGTTCTCTATGGTTAATATATAAATATGTACTATTAAGAATCTCTCTGGATTCACTAAGCCGATTTGATAAAATAAGTTTACCTAATATTAAACACACTATTTGTAAGTATCAAAAAAACACAGCTAGCATACTTTAAACCTTACTTTAAACTTATTGAAAACTTCGAACCAACATGACAAAGAAATTATAAATCTTACACAGGTTCGAGACACGCGAACGAAATAAAACGCAGTCACTAACAAAAGGATTTGAAACCTTTATTGGATCTCGATAAAAACCCCCGACAATGGACAAACACAAAAACAGAAACCTGACCCGCTACCCACATAAAGATGCAGTTTTTGTCATCCCACCTCTTGGCGAGCTTATGGGATGCATAGAAATAGATCTCACGGAGGGGAAAGTGCGATGTGAGAAAATAGTTCTTTAACATAATAATAATATTAAATTATAATATTCACTTGCCTTGTGTTAGATAAGCAGAACAGGTTTTTATTTATAACTAGTTGTTGCTCGCGACTTCGTCCCCGTTGATTTGTTTTTCCATTATTTCTTCGCTCCTATTAGTCGCAGCGTGATGTTAGGCTACCTAAAGCCTTCCTCGAAAAATTGTCTATTCAATAAAAAAAGAATTTTTTAATTCGAACCAGTAGTTCTTAAGATTAGCGCGTTCAAACAATCAAACAAACTCTTTGGCTTTATATATTAGTATATAGATTATATTTTAGACGACTATTTTTTTCTAGATTATTCCAGCCTCGTAGTTACGTCCTGGAAATTTCTGTTTCCGTATAGTATTTTCCGGAATAGCAGATCCTATGTGTTAATCCAGTCTTCCTTATCTATGGGCCAAATTTCAGATATAACAAATAAAATAATTTTTGTGTGTGAAAGAGTAAGAAATATGCATTCGTCTCATATGTTAGTAAGTTTTCTATTCTAGATTATTCTAGACGGTTAAGGTTAACTGTTTAATCATTCATTTTATATCATTGAAAAAGTTACTAAGTAACCTTAACTTTAAACACTATAAAGAAAAGTAATAATATTTAAATTGCATTTTGGTATTGTTCAAAATGCTTCAATAATATACAAGTAAAGAAATAAAACACAAGTACATATTTCAACATACAATTTTATCCATTATGCGATATAACCCTTTATTTTAGTCGTATACTCGACTCTGTGGGAAGGCCGGGGTCCAACAGACCCCTGAAAGGGTCCAAAGCACCCTTGTTGACGTTATTAAATGTTTTAGAATTGAAAGTGTTTGATTCAGTGGTTTTGAATGAAATATTTGGAATTACAATTGATAACAACGTGAATAATTGTTAACACGCATTTGGGTTATTCGAAGCGATGAAATAATTTAGAAATTCAAAAATTTATTTGAATACATTTTTTAAACTACAAACTTTAAAATAAGAGTATCCAAACAAACGCGCGTAAAGAATATTCTATGAAAGCGATTACTTTAGCCAAGTAGAAAATTAGTATTTAAACTTATAATTTCTATAAAACCTTTAAATTGACGAGCCAAGCTTTCTTTCTTTCATTAAGCCATTACGTCATATCATTCCTTAAAACTTCGACAAATCATCCACACCACTGTAATATCAATAGCATATAACCAAGTTTTGATTCTCCTTCCAAACAATACCTAACCTTCGCTTGTCGTCAAAAGCCCAGTAATTTGTAGACCAAGTAATCGCCAGTAAGTGATTGGTAGCTGTCCATCAGCTGGCCGGGCCCCGGGCCCCGGGGGAACTCTCGCCTCGACAATTATTACGACTCCCGATTCCGTTTTATTGCTCGTAAACCCTGGCTGCATTTACACCGTTGCGTAACGGCTGCGTTAGGTCAGTATCGCCAAGCTTCTCTGTTGTAGTTGAGGCCAGGTTTAGCTGGATGATGGATCCTATTACCCCTTCCTGAAGAACCTACTATACCTATAACGTATAAATATGTTTTGTCAAAAAGGATATAAAATAGCAAGTAACACTAGTCTGGTAGTAAGTAGCTTTTTTAAAAACAAATTAGTATTAGTTTCAACGTGACCATAAAATATAACCTTTAATGCATCTATGAACTCAACTACCCTATAAAAAGATTTTATCGGAATCCGACTTATCAGATCTTCAGTGTTAATTATAAGTTTAAATTAAATTATAAGTGTGTTACAGTCCGGTGTAACAGGCATCCAGTTTTACATGCACCTAAGTAGCTACAAGCCGGCCACGGGCTGTGGACTTCCACCTCATTTCGCATTTCGGCCCATTCGACCGACCTGTCTCATTTGTTTCATTTCGACCAATTCCCTCATTTATTGTGTACCGAATCGCTGGGGTAGATTCGTGTTGAGCCATTATTAATGACAAGTGGCTAATATTATTTATGCAGCTGTTATTTGGTAATAACGAACTTCAAATTGTCGTAAAATGTTGACGAAATTATGAAGCTTTAACGATTTATTCGTTTATTCATACGAGTATAGCATGTGGAAACGAATACAAAATATAATGTACCGTTGTACGCTGAATACAAATGCCATTACCCGTGATCAGTCGACAGCGGAAATTACTTAAATTCGCTGCTGAAAAAAACTCCAACACAACACAATAAATCTGTAAATACATCGAACAAAGCCGAACGGTTAATGCGGAAAAGCACTTTGGAGCGCCGCCCGGCGGTGCTGCTCATAAAATTCGTATAAAAATGCAAAACCCAGCAACTTTTCAACGTAAACGAGAAATCGGTCATAAACTGAGCTTATGAGATCTATCTCCACTTATAAAGTACACGCATCGCAACTCGAACACTATATCCGTCTCTGTCGCACTCAATCTTCATTATAACGATAAAATGACATTGAGCGTAAGATTGCATACCGACCTACCCTCCGTTGCGAGGTTTTCCTACTACCCTCATTACTGCAAACGATTTTAAAACCAACTACCCACTGCATAAGGTTCATGTTTGAAGTGGTGTTTTGCTAGTAAGTTGGGTTAAGAGGTATCTCGGAAGCCGTGAGCGGTGGCGAGGATCTTATCGCCCTTATTATCGTTATCAATGTAAATTCGGAGTTCGGGCAACACTTGCCGAATATTCAGTGTTCACAAACAGCGGACTAATTAATCCCAGTCACGAATGGATCGGTCAGAATGTTTATTCATCGGTGTATTGTCGGATAGTTGTGGTGTATAAGTAGGTATTTTATATACTGATTGGAAGTCGTAATTTTTGTTTATCGGACAGGAGGTTCCTGGTCCGACGGTTATTGTGAGCGTAGTGTTGCCAGCTGTTAGGGTCGTTGTTTCAGTAGCTTTATTTTGAAACGTTGTTACCTAATGTTACGTACGTAGTCTTTTAAAGTTTTTGAAATTTTATAAGAAATATTTCGGGGACGAAGAACACATTTATTAATTTTTTTTAAATACTGTATTTTACATTACAACAAAATAAAATTAGTACATTTATAAAGGCACAAAAAAACAATGTTCAATAGTTAGACCTTTTTCCTAACTAGCAATCTCTGCCAGGCAACCTAATGTAGTGGTTCGAGTTTATTTGTTTCATCTTTGTCTCCACGATGTCAATAAGTATCTTAGCTCACATACGTAAAATATTTTAATTTGAATTTTAACTCAACTCCTAAGGAATATTAAACTAATTCGGACAATTTATTTTAGCTGAAAAAATTAAAAAAAAGGAATCATACGTATTAAACTCGCAACAATGTTAGCAAGAACCTAACATTACCCAGTAATAACAACTTGGGCCTTAGAAAAAAATATATTGAATGATAAATCGAATTTCGTAAGTTAGTCCGGGCGCAGATTGGCAATACAAGCTCATAGCGTGACATTACTTTTTATTCGGTTGCATAAAGCAATCAGGGGGCTATGAATTTTGATTTTTGATTTGAGAGCTCCCCTGACGATGCGTGTGGGACGCACGTTATATGTTATTTGAGTGGTTCTTATATTTGAGTGGTCGGTTATAACATATTCATAATGAATGCTATAATGTTAGGTGTAGATATATGAAGATTGTCTTAAGATTCGAATAACAATATCTAATAATATTATCAATGGAAAATTGTGTCTGTATGGGGCAGGTATACTGTTCTATAATAAGCTTCCTAAGAGCGTCAAGGATCTGACTTATTCCAAGTTAAGAAGCTTTGTTAAAAAATGTCTAATTAAAAAGGCGTACTATATATTAAATGAATATATTGAAGACAAAAACGCTTGGAATGATATTTCTTGACGCTCGTGGGACGGTGACCCCTTTTTCATGTATAATTGTATAAATATTATAATAGTCGAATTTTTGTTTATATTTACAATTGTATGTTCTTATTTTAACAAGAGCGACTATCAGAGTTTCATGCCGGTTCTTCTCTGTAGAAACTGCCTTCCGAACCGGTGGTAAATGTTTTGTAATACCTACTATGACGATTCAAAAGTGTTACTTTATGTAGCCTAATTGAATAAAGATACTTTTGACTTTGACTTTGACTTTATGCTTATCTTTCTTCACGGCCATACGGCTGGGCCGATTTAGTAGAAATTTTGTATGTAGATAGATGATACCCTGTATTCAAATATATACTTTTTAAACCGATATTAAAACACGGGGAGCGGCTAGTGTTGCAATATAGATATGTCATAATATGTTAAATATCGTAAAATTAAACTTATATAAAGTGTTTATTTATTCATTAATAGTATACTTATCTAGTAAATATCATATGTAAATAGCATGGAATTTAGTCTATATTTAATATCAAAATATGATCGTTTGTCTGAATGGGCTAAACTCTGTAATTACTGGTTAGTATCAAATCTTTTTGTACATGATTGTGTAGACTATTTTAATACAAGCGAAGCCACAAGGCGAGGCTAGTGTATATATTGACTCCAAGTAAACAGATAACACCTATCTCTGGGACGTAAAAAGTCAAGTTTGTTACAAAAGCTATTTAAGGGAAGGTTTTCAATCAAGTGGGCTCGTGGCTCGTAAACCGGGCGCAGTCGGGGCATAAAGCCTGTATTAGCATTATCTTTGCACGCGACTTCGGCTCATCCCGCTGATAAAGTTTACGGCCCGGTCAGTCGGTCGTAAACTCGTAAACTCGTAAACGGTTTTTAAGTCGAGAGCCCAGTGATTGCTTTAATGATAAGCCCTTAAGTAGCGGGCTGTTTTTAAATTGAGATATTTTAGGGATATTAATTTAATTTTTATTGTTTAATGTAATAAATATAAATACATTGACAAGATACAATAAAAATTATAGTCTAAATATTAGAGCTATATTAGGTATTAAGTAATAATAATCACAAGTTCCCACACTAAGATATCTTGTGTTGTTTAAAATACATTTTAAACTAAACTGACTATTATTTGTTATTGTATTATTATAGACTAGCGGTCCTGTGCCCACTTCATTGAACATAATGTTAACAATCCTTTTTTATATATCCTATGACACGCAGCAACAATGTGGCTTTCTATTGGTGAAAGAATTTTTAAAATCGGTTCAGTGATCCCGAGGTTACCCCTTACAATTTAACAAACACACAAACTTTACTTCTTTATAATATTAGTACAGATAAACATAATAAAAATTCGTATTAATAATTACATAATATAAAACAAAGTGTCTGTCTGTCCCTATGTATGCTTAAATCTCTAAAACTACTATAATATAGTAATAAATAGTTAATATTCATGCATAAAAAATATAGTTAGTAACTTCAAAAGGGTTGTTCCAATTTTTCTCTTTCTAAAAACTCTCGTACTTCAAGAAATATTCAAAAAAGCAATTATCAAAATCGATTCAGTTGTTATCGAGTTATGCACTTAGCAACACACTTGACGATTAATTTTTTTTATTTATATACCTACCTACGAAAAAAAGGCAGCAAATGCAGATTAAATTCTAGTGTAATCTTGGACGGTCTGAATAGCGAGTACGTGTGGGGACTCGAACCCGCCCCTGCTGTTACGACAAAAAAACTATTGAACCTACGCGAGCTTTGTGCACTATTCACAGTATTTTTAGAGTTCCCTTTACTAGTGATAATAACATATGTTTAATATATAAATAAATTAATTTTTTTTCTATTTGGAAAGTATTTTTTAAATAAGTGTTAGATTTGAGTATTATTATTTACTATAATATAATAAATTTAATATATTTTTTACCATCTAGCGTTGATTAAAAACTATAAATACAATGGTAAAAATAATTTTTAAATGATAGCTTTCACATAGTAACATATTACTGTCTAATCCTACTAAGACTATAAAAATGAATGTTTGTTATTCTTTTACACAAAAAACGGCTGGACCGATTTAGTTGAAATTTGCTATGTAGATAGGCACCCTGGATTCTTTGCCTACCGATATTATAACGCTACACTATACAACCTGTAAACAGTTACTGACACTGACCTTTCGAATTGAAAACTTTCCCCTTTTTGTAAGTCGGTTAAAAATGATCTACGGAACCCAAGTACTGTCCCCTATCGGCACTGAACCTGTCACCCTCTCAATAGACGAGCGAGGGCTCCTAATCCCGTGTTTTTTATTCAATCGGTAATTCGTTTTCGGATAAATTGATTTGATGCAAACAAACATGCGTTATTATCGATTATTGTTATTGGGATGCTTAAGGGAGGGGGTGATTTAATTCGTTTCAATTTTCAAAGTCAAAGTCTAATAAAAATATCAACTAGGCTACATATAGTAACACTTTTGAATGGTTATAGTATTATAAAATATCTAGTGTAAAAACTAACTGTCCCTATGTATGCTTAAATCTTTAAAACTTTATTTAACTTTCTTTTACTTTGATTTTGACTTTCACTTTCACTTTGACTTTGGCTTTGACTTCGACTTTGACTTTCACTTTGACTACCACTCCCTCACTGTTAGTAACGCAATGTTATCTCCGACGAGATGTCATTGTTTGATATTAGTTCTTTGTCCGGTCAATTGGTCTCATAGTGTTTCCTAACCAAATATAATTTAAAATGAAAAGTTTGTAAATTGGCTTCATACCGCATTTTCTTCTCCTAAAAACCCTATATCCTGTGTATTTTTTGAGTAAATGTATAAACTATAATGTGACTTTCTCATTCGAAATTTTATCAAAACCGGTTCAGCATTTTGTGATGTTTTCGCTACCTTATTAAACTAGAATATATTAACTACAACAACTAACTAAAAACTTTAACTTAAAATCTTCCAACAGAGTTAAACTAATTTCCAACTACAGTTCAATGACACCTAACCCGAGTTTAACTGCACTTAAACCCTGTTTAAATCTGCAGCTAAACCGAGTTTAAATTTAAATCAAATCTTTTCCCATATTAATACATCACCTGATTCAATCAAATAACCTACTATTTGTACAAGTTAGTAAAAACTTTGGCTCGATCAATAACAAACACTCATACAGTTAAATATAAACTCTATTTGTTAGGACATAAGGTTCAAATTCACGTGGTAGTCGTGTTACCAGGCAGTTACAGGTATCATCAACCTTTTTCTGGGTCGCCCTGTTGCTAGCCTTTTTGTTCTGAAGCTAGCGCTGTCACTGAGATCCTACTTTTATTTTCTAGAAATACTATCTTATTTTATAAAAATGCTATTTAAACTGTTGAGATTTTTATAGTTGGGAGGTTTATATTTTAATATTGTTATAATTTTTTAATTTATAAATACGCTTGCTGTTTGACCGCTTGGAAAAAAGGTTTTTAAAGTGGATAGAATATCATTTTGTAGTCAATAAGCTTGTTTATATTCATTTATTTTTTTATGTAAGTTCGTTATTTCTAAAACATACAACATAAATAGCATAAAGTACTTCCATAACAGCTCAATTGCAGCTCATTCAAGCCAATATGTAAGCGACAACGCAACTATATTTCTAAGCTAATTAGAAACGTCACAATCGTCCCATCAAGTGCGGCCGCTATAAAAAATAATTAATGCAAAAAGGTTGGCAACGGGAGACCGATGCCATAAATGCACTCTAGCGCGCCGCCCCAACCACCAAATGTTGCAAACACCTTTTGTAATTAAAATTAATTTTCGACCTTATCACAAGGGAATAAGGGCGACGGATGTACGCTTCTCTTTGTGAAGGTCGACGGCGGTTACGGCGTTTCGGAATTCGGAGTGAGTTAACCACTGGTGCGCGTGTGTGCGTGAGCTCGTGTCCGTGAACAGCAGCGTGCGCGCGTGTGCGTCTCGGCTCGGTCACGTAGGCCCAGCTCACTGCAGCGCATTTCGGACATACATTTAAATTTTACCAAACAATAGAATATTATCGCCGTGATAATAAATGTCCTTACAGATTTGAGAACAAATAATGTAATTAGGTAGATAGTGTTGGAACAATGCTGGGCTGCTAATCGCTTCTAGATAATGTTACCTTGCGGGAAAGCACTTCCTGTATGTTTTGTGAGTTATCTTTAACGTCTCACTGATTACGCAATGAACAAAGAAACATACCTATAACTTCTTACACCTAATAATAATATTTATTTAGATCGAAAAAATTGTATACGGAATATTAAAGTCTAAGCCTCTTGCGTTTTCAAATATTTTAAAAATAAAAAAAAAATGTGGTTGTTTCTTATTAAAGTAATAACCAAATCTATCCAGTAGTTATTGCCTCTTAGATCAACAAACATACCAACATACATACATAAAAATTCTCGCGTTAATAATATCAGTAGGATGTACAAAAGGCCGTTTAGCTCGTAAGCGAGTGCACATAGCAACAAATGCCGTCAGCTGTTCGCCGAGCGCTCCCGACGAGAGCCGACGACTCACGAACAACTCTTTGTTCGAGCTACCGAAAACACACCACCACAGTTTGAACTAACTCTGTTTTTACTTAACTTTACATATATTTTTATTTCATAGTACCTAGTCGTACCGTTTTACCCGCATTTAGACATATTAAACACATAACATATGAAGAGAACGACATTAATTATTTTCATGTATAATTGTATAAATATTATAATAGTCGAATTTTTGTTTATATTTACAATTGTATGTTCTTATTTTAAAGAGCGACTATCAGAGTTTCTTGCCGGTTCTTCTCTGTAGAAACTGCCTTCCGAACCGATGGTAAATGTTTTGTAATACCATGACGATTCAAAAGTGTTACTTTATGTAGCCTAATTGAATAAAGATACTTTTGACTTTGACTTTAAATTTATCACATTTCTTTGCTCATTGACACGAGAACGAAAACTAAAGGAGAAAATCCAGGAAAAAATATCCTTGGTATTATTTTCATAGATAGGTATAAAAAAATATCATAGAATAGTATATCATAGTAATATCTTTATAAGGTAAAGTAGGGTAATTTATTCGCGGCTCCCACAGCACTTAATTTAAAACAGAAATGTTTGCAGTTACATTAGCGTCGTCTCGTGGCCGTGTCTCTGTAAATTATAATGTCACTTCATTTATGCAAGGTTGCCGTAAAATATGTCTTAGGTTTATTTAATACTAGTTGACCCGTGCCCACTTCGTTGAGCATAATGTGTTGTTCCTTTTCGGTTTTTTATATAGCCTTTGACACTCAGCAATAACGTGGCTTTCTAGTGGTGAAAGAATTTTTAAAATCGGTTCAGTAGATCCCGAGATTACGCCTTACAATTTAACAAAGACATAAACTTTACTTCTTTATAATATTAGTTTAGACTAGCGACCAGCCCCGGCTTCGCATGCACACCTTCCGTATAAAATAAGACTGCTTTATTCTGTGCTTAAATCTTTAAAACTACGTAATCGATTTTCATGCGGTTTCTTTTAATAGATAGAGTGATTCAAGAGGAAGGTTTAAATGTGCTCTGGTTAAGAATAAAAACAAATCTTTAAACAGAATAGGGGATTATTTATTTTATGAATTATAATAATCAATTTATATATAATACTAGCTGTGCCCACGACTTCGCCCGCGTAGAAAAGTGACTTTGGGCAGCAGTTTTTTCAGCAAGTTCAACGTGATTCTTTAAATTGCCATCACTTTTTTATTTATCAACCGATTGACATGAATTAAACACTTAATGTTAAGTGAAGCTTACCACAATACATTATTGAAAACCCCATCTAGATAGGATAAGCCGTTTCTGAGATTACCGCGCACAAACAAACAGACAAACAGGCAAAAAATCCAAAAATCATTGTTTTGGGTTCTATTGCGTTAATAAAGGTCTCCTATAATATTTTTGCTCATATATCTTCCATGTACAGACAGCGACTCGTTATGTTTTTATTATATGTATAGATAGATGTCGCAGAGAGTGACGTCGTAGTAGTTGTAGTGATGCCGAGGTAGTGATTGCTTGCTTCATGATGGCTCTTTCTTAGGTTCTTAATAAGTAAAATTTCAGAGTTACATTTCACGGTGTTTAATGTGCTCCAATTATAAATAATCCAATATCTGATTATTTTTCACAATGCTGACGTTTTTATAGCAACTGACAAATTCCACACAATTCTTTTTAAGTTTGAATTTAAACATTGTAATAAACCAAGGAGGTTCGACTAATTAACTAATATTG
>DWAJ01000938.1:0-26364 GCA_018238005.1 Eurema mandarina
AAACGTTGTGAAGTTTAAGCATACTTAACAGTACTACATGTTATCTATCATCTTCGAACGAGACGCTTCATATAATTACGATCGAACTTCGCCCGCCTTCGGCGGGCTCGTTTGATCGATCAATTAGTATGGATATATAGTACGTATTATGCTTTTAGATTCTTTTTCTATTGAAAAAATATGTATAATAATATAATAATATATAATAAGAAGCCATATAAAACCATACGTTAGGAGATTGTATTTGTATTGTATTTTACTTCGGTATTTTTTATCTTTTTTCAACTTTACGTGTAATAAGGAACTTATAAATAAAAAAAATAATGAAGCTGTATAAAAGTTCGACAACTATTTTTATTCACACTAAATATAACTGGTAGCGACGTCGGAAGCAATAAATTATTTTCACGAAGGCATATGTTTTTACTTGAGCCCACAGATCGTGTTCAAGCCGCACTGATGACCGGTTCGGAATGTTAATATATAATTTGAACACTTAATAACATGACATGCTTGTTAAACGTTCTCATAAATACAACTAGTGTTAGATAATGTCTATAAATATTATAAAGATTATTTCTTATTGAAAATATTTAAGATTTTGACGTGTACAAAGAATCTTGTGCTATTAAAATGAACCTACATTTACAAACAAAATTGGGTTTTACACAAATGAGATAGTCTGCAACAAAATACACAATTAAAATGCAATAAATGTCTGTTCAAAGTCCAAGTTGTATGTCTGCAATATCTTGCATATTATAATGAAACGCAAACAGAAATATAAAACTTTTAGTTCAAATAGTTCGGCAAAGAAAATCTGAACACAATGGTACACGCTTTTATTCTCTTAAGTTCTCGAAGCTTCGAGCGTGGTTCCAACTTTTAAGTATTTAACTTTAAATCCACGCCTCATGCAACATGCATTCGAGTAGGGATTTAATTTCGTAAATGCCGCTTGTGTGTTCTTGTTGCCCTGGTATCTTGAGCATTTTTTGGGTGAAAAAAGTAAAAAAGAAACTTTTTTTCTTAAATATTCTTCATTCATTCTTCCAGCAAAAAAGTGTTTTTAACGTTAACGGCGTTTTATCAAGTTAATCAAGTCAAATGACAGATGAAAATTGACTAAGTTAAAATTTGCGTTTTTAGCCAGAATACACAAAATACACATATTCCTTTCTTAAACATGATGACGGTGTAGGCTTTTCTACAAAAAGCATTAATTTGCATCCAAATCGATTTGTTTTAAGCAGCTGCAAAACATACGAGTACATGATTGATTGTTATGAGTTGGAGGCCACCCGCACTGCCGCAGCAAATAGACCAATAACCGCAGTTATCACGATGATTTACGCACTGGGGAAAAAAGCGCTGAGTAATCAAATTACGTTTGTTGATACATAAATCGTAGCTGTATTTCGAGGAGAGCGTATCTCATCCGTCGCGAGACATTTAAACAATGTAGGCGTCGAGAACAGCCATTATATCGTAAATCACTGTTGACGCGCCGCGGTAATTGGCTCGCCGCTGGCCGCGTCTCACTCGATTGCTTCGCCACTCATGTACCCCTGGTACCAACGTTTCGACATTGTTCTATCCTAGATTGATTATTTCGCCATTTTATTTTATTTACGAACGTAGTTTAAAAAGAAATGTTTTATTAAGTTAAATTAATAAAAATACAATTTAAAATACTACTTAATACCAGTTTTTACATTTGTTATTATAATTCCTTTTAATTTTGTATGGACATGATTTTTTTGCTTACCCATACATAATAATATAATTTGACACGTTCCAATAAAATAAATACTTTTAATTTTATCTGCGTTGAAATTGGGATTAAATAGAACCGAAATAAAATAAATATCCCTTGTATTTTTACTGGTATCTTGATGAATAAATGTGTAATTCAACATAATCATGTGTGAATCTTATACATACTATATATATATATATATATATATATATCTTCTGAATACTAATAAAAATGTTTTTTTTCTCATTTAATAACATTTATAAAGTCGATTTATTTTCAAAATCATATGTAGCTGCCATTCGTAACTTCTAAGAAACCGATTTCCGCTCAGAACATCAACATAATACGATATTGAAAATTGAATTGAGATTGCTCCTAAAACTAGAGGCAGAAGTCATAAAGACATTTTCGAGCGGCTGGTTGGAATCGCCTGACGATACGACTGCACAAACGGCTTCCATTTGTCGACGGGCGCATTTTATTTCCAGACCTTTGAGTACTTCCTTTGTTTTATTCCGAGCTCGCATTGCAGTGCTTTAAGTTTTGAAACACAACCATAAGAACATCTGTTTTGGCACTGAAATATGTATGACGTAAGCGGCAATTTGACATCCATAGCACCTATGAGATGTAGGTCTTAAAACTTTTTAAAATCATGAGCGTCGCGTTGGTTTTATTTCCGAGCACGGAGCGAGGCTAAGTCGAGCTAATCAGAACGCCAGTCACGAAAGGCTAATATATCTAGCGCGCTACATCCTCGCTGCCACACAAATGGGACCCCTATCCACTACCGAGTACTCTACGTTTTAGATTGTTCACGGTCGAACACACGAGCACTGGGCTCGGTTCAAATTGAGTAAAATCGATTTTAGCGCAGTTGCCTTTCAGTCGAGTTCACGACATCGAATCGAATAAATCGAAATCGCGTGCCTTATTCGATTTCATTTTTACATGACTCGTAAAACGAAGGAGGCCCGGTTAATCTATTGTGAAATGCAGTTCTTAGTTTCGATGCGGTCTGTGAATTCAATAACCGTTTGTTTTGTTTTTGCAGGTAAGAGCGGAGTCGGGGCGCTGTCGGGCACGGGGCAGGTGATACTTTTGTTCTGTTTGCGGTCGGACATGTGTGAACTTTATTACGGCGGGTTTTATAGTCGGGCGCTGCTCCACGCCAGCACGTTACCGCGCCACCGCGCCGGGCTCGTAAGCCGCCCGTATAATTAATGTCGTCTATTAGACGTCGCAGCTCGACCGTTAACTCGAATACACATTTTTCCGCGCTCCGTGTCGGGTGTCGACACATATTTACATTATTACTTACGCGATCGCTAAGCAAATTTACACGCGACGAGTTCGCACAGAATTTATCATAAATTATGAGCCGTGAAGTGATGAAAAAAGGTCTTTGTTTGCGAAGTTATCGATGCGTGTGAACCGAGGCGAGGCGACGTGGCTCGGAACGCATCGAGACAGAGCTGTGAGCATTAAGGATCATTAAGGTTAACTTGCAGCCATTACACGAGCAACAATAGCCATTCACAGCGAATGTTATTTGTTATATGTAGTTCATGTTAAATGACATTAAATTATATCGGCCGTTTCTCGCTTAACGCCACAATAGCTGCATAAATGCGCTATTTATGTCTCAACATTGAATCGGCGATGCGTCTTATGAATAATGTTTATTTTTGTACGACGCCGAGTTTATATCTTTATGTTTATAATAAGATTTATCTCAATTTTATATGAAGGTGAATTTTATACGATACGATGTGAACCGTGCCTGATATTAGTTTATTAAATTTGCGAATTTATAGCGCAAAATTTTTCACACACATTCATAGAACACACAACACACACACAATCAATACAAGTGCTAATATATGGATGTAAAACTATTCGTGATGTCTTTGAAGGATAAAATTTATCTAAAACACGCCATGGTAGAACAAGACACATCCAAAGGGCTGATTTATTTATTACTTGAGCAATAAAGTCACGTCGTCGTTGTCACGTTAAAGCCGATGATTTTATTGTTTTTCCAATATTAACAGCTTAACGAAGGCCCCTTATACCCTGACATATCAGAGGTTCTGAGATTCCAAATATGTAGTTATAACATCCGGATCATTTATCCGGATAGTGATATCTATAACGTATGGTATTTGATTTTTTTTTCATTCTAAATGATATATTTCATCTGTAGGTAATCTTAATAATAAAACAACAAACCTTAATTGTTTTATACTATCAAATACATTTATTGATTAATATGCTTAATTATTACTTTATAGCTATTATATTATGTATTAACAATCCGGATATTCGCCGCGTATCCGGATAACCGGAACCCTCATAATAACCTGAATATTCTCATTGAAATCCACTCTGCTGTTATATAGGTACATTGTATTTGCCAGCAGTTTTGAATGCTTCAAACAATTAGCATCAATATGTTATTATTTGAATATCGTTTATCGTCAGTTATTAACGATGCCGTAATTTTTATTATGTAGATTTATAAATTTTATTTTAAGTACTTTTAGTATAATTTGACATAAAATTTAATGTTTATCGTATGTAATACGCAGCTAGGCAATATAATTGTTCAGTATACATCATACATATAACATAGAATTAATATAAAAAAGTCACTGGACAATTCTCACAGATATTTAATAGATTTGTTTAACTGTTGTCATCTTTATGTGACAAATAAAACGTCAAACTTGTTATAACCCTAATAGGTAACATACATAAAAAATTACTCATAATACATCTCATATTAACTTAATTATAAGATATATATTGGTTCCAAATGTACATAAGAAACGCGTTAACTCCATATATAATTTAAGATTCCAGTTTCATTTAAAAATAGCAATCATTAAAGTAAAGACGCAGCAAAAAGCCAACTCGGCGATTAGTGTTCTAGGAAATCCTCAAGAGGTATGGCGAGTAGGACTAACCGCTCTTCGATTGCCCATCGACTAACTACCGTACACCCTCTGGGAGCGTTTAACTTAATAATTTACAACCTAACGACCAATCGCATTTATTGCGGTGACGCAAAATTGCCAAGCTGTTACCTATAGCCGCCATAAAATATTTTCCAACAATTCATCTGCACACAACGACAATTTATAAACGGCCAATTGAAAAACGAAAACGCCTCTAAAATATTGACGTCGAGAAGTACTCGCGATTCTCGAATGGTACGATCACGTTCGAGTCTCGCAATGGAAGCGATTTGTATGCGAGGTCACGCTCGCCAAACAGTCCGTCACGACGGTACGACGCCGTAGTCAATAATACGATAAGTGATCTCGAATGAAAACATTACAAAATGCAATTAGTATTATCCGAGATAAAATCCATCAGATCTATTAGTTTGCGCTATCGCGAGATCTCAAAGCGGCCTAAGGTAATTACTTCTTCAGCCGCTTATCTCTCGTATTATCGGTGTCGGTGGTCGAATTCATATTTATGGCTAGATAATCTATTATTGGCGGTCTTGTATCGCTCGCTCGCTATTGAAATTATTTACTTAAATGGATGTAGATTGCTACTATTATTTTCTTTTTAATTCGTTTTCTTTGTGTTCCATTTACTTTAATATATCATAATATGCTTTTGTTTATGTTTCAACATGCTTATAAAAAGTCAGTAGCAAACGTTTTATCTGATCCGACTGTTCAACAATATTATAAAGAAATAAATGCACTAGCGGCTACATTTTTATTTACTCAGATAAAACATAATTCCGTCTAGCAAAGCTAGGTCGTAGAACGCGTTTACAACGTGGAAATGTGTATGTAATTTTATTTCTGCGAATTACATCCGGCTTTAGGTTATAACAGAGCATGTAAAATTGCTAACTCGAGGCAACTGACGGGATCGCAAATAAATACGTGTTTCGATTTCAAATTTCGAATGCGAAATTCTCGTTTTAAATTCGGCCAGCACGCCATCGAATGATAATGGTACGAAGCAATTTGAATTAAAACAATTTCTTTATATTTCTTCTGTGGAGACTTAATAAGGTTTTTAATTAATTTGTGTAAAAAGAATTCCATTGTATCGATTAGGCCATGTTAACTAATTGGTTACATTTTACTGTAATTGTTTCTTTATCAAAAGTACATGCACGTGTACATTAATTAAACGTTCCACAAATTTTTAATTAGGTAGGTTCCTCACATTTTAGGTTTAAGCTAATACATTTTGATGTTTATGGAAATTCGTTATACATGTTATCTATAAGAATAGAATTCAGTATAATTTTTCACAATTATTGTATTATATACATTATATATAATTATTAGTAGCCATTTAACGTGCTTTAATCTCGACCCAATGTTTTGTTCTATGACACTTTTGCGACTTTAACAACAACCATCTTAATAGGTTTTTTAGATTTAGATATAAGAGACTCTCTACAAAATCATATACTCACTGAAGAGTAAATCTCAAGAACTTCTAAAGCCAAAAAAAATGTAGTTCAAGTAGCTAAAATGTAATAAAAAAGTAATGTACGACTTTAATCCTTAAAGATCCTGATAACTGTTCCACATTTAATTTGAGTATATTCAAACTAATAAAATATTAAATGGATCTGCTTTTAAAGCCTATGCACGTTAAAATGGCGGCAATTATATTTAACTAATCGTTTCTGGCTTAACCGTTCTATTTTTGAACCGCTAATGATGACGTGCCCGTTTCAATACTGGTAATATATTCAAATGAGCTGGCGTCAGATTATTACGTTCGGTAGGCGTGAGGGTTAATTTAAAAATGCCTACTTATATTTTTTTTTAATAGTAATGTTATAATGCACATTTTTAATGCACTTCATTAAAAATGTGCATTATAACATTTTATGGCTTATCAAAAAAATGTCTTTCCACTAAAATTGTTTATTGGTTTATTTTGATAACGGTTAATGATATGATTTTATTTTCCTTATTCGATTGTGTCTATATATTTTTAATTAAATTTTCTTTAAAATTTACGTTCGACTGCCTATCAAGAAGAGTTTTTTTTTAATCTACCAAATACGCTCTCCTACAAAACTAATAATAGCTTTAATAATTGTTAATACTTGCCACATTTCGAACTGAGAACTCATAAACTCAATCATTTTACCACTCTTCAATAGTCATATTAATATACAGCATTAAGTCTTAATAAAGTAAGCTATCTTTAACAAAATGCTGATTAATACCGTAGAATATTCCGTTGAACTAATAAGTGTGTGTAATTAATATCAGTATGGATCTCTTGTCACGGAGCGATGTTTCAAATAATATTAACGGAAATTCCTTTAGTAAACCCAAAACCAAACAGCTATACTCGATAGGAATAACTTTGTAATAACAATTAATTAACTTGAGTTTTAATTGAAATACATCGCCAATGATTTTTAGTATTAACTCAATTTGTTTTATATTTCTTTAAGAACTTGTTTGATTATATATCTATAGAAATCAATACAGTATAATCTTTTTAAATTAAATTTAATACCTACACGAGGATCGACAGCACGAAACTAGATAATATTTTTTTTGTAAATTCGTTAGTGTCAGTAAAAAAGGCATGAACGTGTCTAACCTTAAAGTTAGTATATTATAATAATCATAACTATTATTAGGAAAAGTATGTCTTAAAATTGACTCAAAAACTAAATTAATAGGCTTTTAACCAAACTATGTATTATATATGTGTTGTAAATGCAATGGAAAATTTTAATCTTCCTCTTAAGCATCAGTGACAATGTATGTATCCAAAAAGGAATAAGCAAGGTTGTAATTTGCCTGTTCCCGTAGTGGCATCCGCGCCGGCAATCCGTCACGCCGCCGATGGCTATCGGGAGGATTTCTTGTTAAATCACAACCGCTGCGATCGCAAGAATCTCACTTTACCTTGCTTTTGCAATTCCTATATTCGATTTTTGAGACAGTGAACGATGATTTATCGTTTTCCTTTCCAATATTAGTAATAGGATAAGCGATAGTCGTTTCAAATGTTTTTGTTACTTATTTATAAGTATATATAGTTATATAATTGATGTTATTTACTTACTGAATTGATTTCTATGAAAGATAGAAAAAAATCAGACTACAATATCCAATCAAAGAAATCTTGAAATTATGGTTAATAATAAGATACATGTATTAGGATCACATAAATAAAGTAGTCATAGAGAAAGGTTAGGTTACCTTCCATACTTATCTAGAAAAAGAACATTCAAGCATTTATACAGTCCTAGTGCGGTCGACTGTAAATCCAAATTAAAGGTATACGGCAGATTTATGAACGAACGTGGATGGGTGAATCGAATCTTCACTGCGATTATATTCAACATCCAAATCAATAGATGTATGTTCAAGAAAATATCCAAATAGCTCGAAAGCTTTGTCGAGTGAATGACCCCAGTTCATATTCCTTCCAATTTGATAGCTCGCATATTTCATGAAAGAAAACGTTTTGACAACGACTGGAATAAATGAGACGTCATGTATTTGAATAGTAGGACGATTGTGAGAGCGATCGATCAAGAAAGCGCACGGATCGCATTTTATATAGTGATACGGAGTTCTATCCCCGACGAGATTTATGTTTACGCGACACCCCGACCCTTTGAAGTCGCTGGATGGGGGAATAAATTCTTGCGCGGAGACGTCATTGTTTTTAATTAAAATGGTATAAAGTTTTAGAGAGAATACCTTTTATAAATCTGTCGGGCTTACGACGCTGTTTCGTATTATAATTATTCTAATTACCGTCTGCGTGGGTGTTTGAGAACCGATGTTCTTTTGTTGTTTTGATGTTAAGTATTTATGTACTTTATGTATCTTTGAGACGTGTTTGAATTGGGATGATTTATACTTGGAACGAGCATAAAGAATAACTTGGAACCGAGGTATTATTGTTAGTAATATTCATGAAGGCATCATCAATCTCTATCATCAAGTACTTAGGTGTAAGCTCTCCTTTGATAAATATTGGAAGGGTCATTATGGCGTGTGGTGTGTCGTGCTCAGCGCTTTATCCGCTGTTCTGTGTACGGTGTACCAGGATAACAACGCTAACAATGTGATAAAGCCGCACCGAACACGTCGCACTCTCTCGCAATAACTATAAACTATCAACCGCAAACGCCTGCCATCTTGTAGTCGGAGTCGATGAAATACCCTCCCTCTCACTCACACCCCTCTGCTCGTCTCCCTTACCCCTCACTAAAATGAGCAGCGACTTAAATGAGCGTTCACGACATTGCTATATTGTTTCGCTTTCGAATAACTTATTTATGTTTGTAAAACAACCAAATCTAGCAACGAAATTAATATTCCGAATGGAAAACATCAAACGTTTATATCTCTTTTATAGCCACAAAATGATTTTAGCTCTAGGAAAAATACGACTGTTTAAATAAACTATAATAATATAATGAGCGTAAAGCGCTCGTTGCTCAGCTGAATACCTATTAAGCTTTATATTCTCTTGGTATTGGAGTTTAAATTACGCGAATTAATCCGGCCACTCTACTCCCGCGAGACGGATGCGGTTATTATTATTATTAGTTAGTTAGTTGATACATTTCATCATAGAGTCCGCCTACTCACTATAGTACTCGTAATATATATTTTTTAATTAATTATATTATAACTCTTTTTAAAGTGTATGTATAGAAGAAGACCTCATATTATTTACTGTTTTTGTTTTCCATAATCAATCAATCAATATTCATCGGTCGTGTTTTTGACGCTATTTCGATTTATTTTTTTAACATTAAAAACATTGTAAGGAATTAGGGATCAAAAAGTAATTCATTCAGGATCAAATAAATAATTAGTATGGGGATCACAAAGCACTTTCCCGATGGTGCGATGTCATATGAATTATTGATACGCGCCGCCGGCGAGGTTCGGGCCGTGCAGCCATCTTATTGTAGCACAATACATTTTTCTTTCAGTTTTTTACCATTATTATCTCTCCCTACTGCTAATAACGTGTACGTCACAAGAAGCTTCAACTTAAAAGATCATTCAATGCAAATGTGATTACGCAAAAAAATTGTATGAATTTTAATTGAATACAGCGCGTCTCGCGCCGTTTATTGCAAAAGGAATGACATGTATTTATTAAGATTTTAAAACGAGCAACGAGGGTCGACGGGTTCGCCATCGACGCAGAACGGGGAGCAATATCGCGTGGCGAAATATACATTACTTCATGCATTTAAATGTTGCTCCGTGGGGGTTGTGTGTAGGAGGCAGTGTAGTGTGTGCAGGGGATTTGTAGTAGGGCTCCGGCCGTGTCGAGAGCATTAATCAATTACACACACGGCTGGGCCGCGCTTTCCGCCGCGTAATGGATACCGCAATGCAAGTATCGGTAATGAGCGTTGTATGCAGTTCACACATGAATGCCTCGCGTAAGGCTAAGTGCGTGTTCTAACACACATGTGGCTTGTTCATTTTTTTCAGGTTATATTTCTGTGTTGCCGACACCAGTGAGGAAGTCGTTGTTTTGCAATTAACATCGTGACAGCATACGTATAACTTTGTTGCATGCTAATTACGTAGGCAATGATACTTTGATCGCAGTATGACGGTCAATAAATAGCCGATGTAATGAAGTTTAAATGAATATTCTTAGATAATATTTGCGTATGTACTTAAGCGATGACAGTTCGTATGTTTAAAAGGTACTTTATTCTTAATGTTCGGTTTTACAACTAAAAATAAACATAATAACTAAATTGAACAGTGAACGTGTATCTCAAAGTGATAAATAAATAATGTATTGATCTTGTAAGCGCGACATTTGCATATTAATATAGTTGAACACAAATCTGATTACCGACGGGTGATAAAACACATTTGTCTTATCGGAGCTACGAATGGCTTCGATATAAACGATTTGACATATTGCGATAAGGTTTATTATTTCATTTCGTGGTAAAAGTTTAATAAAAACAATATAATTTGTTTCGTTCAAGGCGTGTATATACTTGAGATTTATGTTGATAATTGGTTCTGCTCGTTGAGATATGATTATGAGATGCCTGTGCACGTTTTGTAATAATGTATTTGTTTAAATATATTTAGGTATTTTAATTCACGTTAACTTTTATTCTTAATACGTACAATATTTTTCTATTTGTTTTACTAAGATTATTTTTCTAGAGATATTTCAAATATATCTTTAATCAACTAGGCTACGTATAGTAACACTTTTGAATCGAAAGGCAGTTTCTACAGAGAAGAACAAATAAGAGACTGATAGTCGCTTATTTAAAATTAAAAGGTACAATAATTATAATTTAATGTACATAAGAGGAAGGTTTTAAATAACTTCGAAATAACAGATTACACTAAAACTTTTTCTATAGTATTTTAGAGAATAATGGATTGTTTCATTCGAAGAAACTGGTGAAAAACCACACGATATCTCATTATGACGTTTTGACGTAAAGAGAAATCATTTCCGACATTATTACTGTGTTGTTTGAACGCCTGTAGGCGACGCTCGCTTAATATTCATTATTGTTTTACGAGTAGGTACAGATAGGAAGTCATTACTTGATATATCATTAATAAATGCTAATGTTTTAAAGAGGTATTATTTGTTACTTTTCATTGTAGTCGTGGCTGTTTAATATTGGTATTTTAAATAGATAGCTTGTAGCTAGATTAATTTATTATTCGTTAGTTTAGTATTATAAAAAAGTCGAAAGTCATTTAAAATACAACTTTTCTGTTAGATCACCTTATTTTAGATCACTCAAGACAAATACTTTTAAAACATTTATCTCATGACCAGTCGAGACATCGTTACGTTTTAATTCGAATAGATTATAATAAATGGCGATTACAACGCTATATCATTTACATAATTACGCAATAAAATTGTAATGGCACTGTTTAACATACAAATTATATAATTTGTCGCCGACATCTAATTTAATCAACACGTTTTGTTTTATTCGATAATTATTATCTTTGAAAACTATTTTTGGTATTACTTTTTTAACAATTTTAGGGTAGCAATCTTTTGTAGCGTAGTATATTGCTTCTTAGGCTACTCGGGTTTTGGATGAAAGGGTTTCTTACTTCATTCCAGTCCAAAAAATCAGTATTCCGTCTCATCATATGGAGTCATGAGTGGTCATATGGTCACGGTCACCTTTAAAAACTTCCCGCAAACGGAATTTAACATACCTACTAAAATGCGGATATAATTCAAGTTCTTGGAAAACCGTTACGAGTTATTGACCTTCATTAATATTAATAAATTAAATAGATATGACTTTATTAACATAGTTCTCATACAAAAAGATAATGTTTAAAAATATTTAAGCGACAATGAAAAATAGACCTTTCAAATTATCATATAATCCAGTTTCATTAAATTGATAACAAAATATGATTTTAAACCCAAATTATAATATGCTGAACGCAAACTATTTGCTCGTAGATTTAACGTGAGTAGTTTTCAATGAAATTAAACAATTGTTATGTATAATTAAACAGTGAGCAATTCGCGATGTTAGCGAATTGAAAAACCACAGACCGCTCTGTTCGAGCAAAATTACCTCATACGTTTTCAAATTAAATATTATATTTGTGCATTTTTTAACGTACGCTTTAAACCGACTTTAAAACGAAGGTGGCAGTATAGAAATGCTTAAAAGATTATTTTTATTATGGAAAATTCTGTGCCTGTTAAAACGATAACTAAACGGTAGCATTTATTTGGCGATGACAGCAAAATGTTAATATGTTTATTTATTCATTTCTTCACACTAATTAAAAATACGTAAGTAAGCGAAAAATACGCTTTGTGCGAAGAAAACTTTTTTGCTTTTGAGTTTTTAAACTTAAACAAATAAATAAAGATTAAATGTATTGTAAATATGTACAATAAATTATGATAATATACGGTCGGATGAGATCATACTCTTTAAAGATAACCTTTAAATGTTTAACTCGAAACGATTTCAGTGTACACAATAATGATGATAATTATAAATATGTTATTAAAATGTGTTTTTTTTAACTGGCAATGAAGCCTCAATATTATTAATTCAATTTTATTCATATATACACTAGTAAAATTAACATATGTATTTTTATATTTTCCATTCCATTTATATTCGAATGCAAAAACTGTACAGAAAATTATTCAAAACGTAATTGTTAATGGAAAATTTTCGAAACCATTATAATAGCGGGGAAATAATTAATTATCAATTAAATTGCTTCTTCAACAAAAAATTTAATTCGCTGTATCAAAAATGTAATCTACAAAGAACTTTAAAAACCTGACGAACATCTATAAAGGAGTTAATTGAAAAAGAGATAGCCAAAGCAAGCGGCCGTATAAAACGACCTGATGAAAGATAAAGGCACTTAATTAGGTTGCCAGTGTAAAATATTTTTACCCCTTGAATTTTTCGCAGAGAATTAATTAAAACATCAAGCCTTTATAAGGTAATAAAATTATGAATAGAAAGTTATTCGTGGATTTTAACGTCGAGTTCTCGTCTGTTTTTGCTTTCAATTTTTCAAAGTGGTGTCGTTAATTTTATAAACTAATAGAATTTTAATTTAATTTCAGATTAATTTTAATCTGATTTTTCGTGTTTATTTCTTAAAACTTGTTCAGTTATGATTGATATTGTTTATTAATTTTGTATCTTAATTGAAATGCACTTATCCGTTAAGCTGTGTCGAATATAATTTATGTATGATCAATAATTGAACGCATGGAGCGGCCGAGTAATTTGGGATGCCTCTCGCCAGACCGGCTCGTCAAAGGATGATGCTTTAATTGCATTACTATCGTATTAATTACACTGTATTATCGATACGGCGCTACATTTATTATGTAACAATATATTGAGTATATCAAAGTTGTCTCAATCGAGATTTCGACAAGTTTAATTAAGAGTTAATGCCGAATTTATTACTTTTAAAGCAGGAGCAATAAAATGAAAATTAATTTCAAATATAAAACTAGATTTAGGTTATACCTTACTTACATTTTTTTTTATTTGTACTCATAAAATCGTAAACATTTTGCGAATGCAAGTTTTAATTAAATTACCGTATATCCTTTATAGATAGATAACGAAGCGCAAACCATTTCATATTGTGAACGTTTTTTATTTTCGCTCCGATTCCCATCACTGGTTACGTAAAGAAATATGCCCGGTGCTAAGAAAAACTGCATCGGTCAATATTCACTGGAATACATCAAAATAGTGTGTAAACTATATCGTGTTTTTATTTCACAGAGGTGTCACAAATTACATGTAATTATTATAATAATTAATCAACATAGTATGATTACATTAGTTTACGTTGAAAAATTATGCTAGTAAATAATCTCTCTAAATAAATTAAAACTTTGAGAATTTAAAGAAACACGCGCCATACTCATAATTTCATTTCCTCTACCAGGCTAACATCAGGCGACGGAGCTCATTTTATAAGCTATAAAGACTTTCATTCCATCCTTCTTTATCCGGTGTGTAGAAAGAGGACGGGTGATGTGTAAAATACTATAAAATTTGGTCTCATAGAAAGTTGAACTCTATTGTCGTGAAAATTGACTCAATTTTGGGTTTTCTCACCATATAAAACTGGTAGGAGTTTTCTGCTTCATTTATTAGTACGATGTCGACGCGAAGCCAATAGAGGGTCCCTCGCCCTCAAGACGATTTATGAGACTTCTCACTAATTCCACTAATAGCACTCCCCTAATTTGAATGTTAATTTTTAACAATTTGGGATTGTTTAACGAGTTTGTGACGAGTCAACTGTCTGACTCGAAAGGATTTCGTCGGAGGCAACCGCAAAAAGGTTGCCGCAATAAAAATAACATCCAATTGTTATTACGCGCAGTTTGCTTTCGGTGATATGTTTCGAGAAAAACTCGAAATAGACACGAACCTTTTTTGCCTGTAGCATTTATACGGGTAGCAGAAGAGATTTTATATAATGGGAACATTAAATGGTCTGTTAGCTATTATCATTTCGGCTGAAATAACTCGGGCTAGTAATGTGGGTTCATTATAACGAGCGACTTGAGTTTTTGCTTGTTTGCGTCAATAAATTATCCCGGCGTGTTTATGCTACGTAATTACTAGCTGTTTCGCGTTATAGAAGTTAATTGGTAATTGCCAGATCGCTACATGCCCGGTACGAATAAATTATGCCATTACGTTTTAGTAATTATTCAGGTATACTCGATTATATTAAACATAAATAACGTTTTTAATATTCTCTATTATATTCAAGCAATTCAATTAGGTAAAATTTACATCGTTAAGCTTCTTAATAAGATATTTTTTTTTGCTAAATTCGTTGGTCAAGTAAATATGATGTCCCAATACATTAATGCTAACGAGACGATATAATGATAAAGCTTATCAGTTCCGGATGTGTCGTGTTTGGAAATCGCCGACAATTTATTACACACTAATTGAATATCCAATATTAAATTAAACCAAATATGCGTTTATAAAGCACGTTTTCAAACGTATTTAATTAACCTCGTAAAGTTTTGTGAAGGGTCCGATGTTATGTTACGCTAACGAAATATAATTTGGAGTTATTCTCATATTCATGTTGAAATAACGCCGCATAAATAATTTATAATAGTTTGGTCGAAAGGGATTGAAATATTAGAATGGGGATTTTGTTTATAGACAGTTGCTTAAGTATTCTGTTGTGATGGTTTGGCTGTAATTATTATTGTTCAATAGTTAAAGTTAAGAGTTAATCCTTTCTGGCCGAATATTTTCCAAAGATAGGACGTGTACTCTTCGAAGGCACCATTTTAAACATTACAACATATATAGATTACATTGAGAAAATCTTTAAATAAGGTATGATAATGACCATTGTTCTAAGATTATGGCGTAGATATTTTATTATTGAGTCATAAGTCAAAATAGAAACAATCTTTCTGTGTCTGCTGAAATTAAACACTCAATATAATTTAATAACAATAATTATATTCACGTTATTTATTACATACTGTTTCTTCTCCCGTTATGGTGCTACTGCACCCTACAGTTTTTCTACTTCTTCGATACATTACTCATTCGTAAATGTTAAACTTAATGGTTTTTAAATTAACTATCAACATTATGGTGCAATTTGTATAAATAATATCATGTTATTTATCTGCAACGTTAACGTTGTTACCTTATAAGGAAGTCAGTAACCAACCGTCGTATATTGAATAACACGAATTACGTTTGATTTTAGTTTGTTATTTTTTCAGGTAAAGTCCACGTTTTAAGTGAGGGGAGACAAGTACTAGGTAAGTATGACTTGTACACTGACAGCGGTCAACGAAGTGTGATATTTAGAAGAGCAGATACCAGGACGACATGAAATGCACGGAAGTTGTAAGAACTAATGTATTATGTAGATAACGTTCTATTCTCCGAAAATTAAGATACTATCTGTGTTTAAATAGTATCGAGGTTAATGTGTGTTCATCATTTAAATTGATATGAATCACATTCATTCATGCATTGATATTAAGTACCTACTGCTGTCGTAAATTTATATTTTTAATATATAATAACCACTTGTTAACGATGTCCGTCGTCAGAAAAACGTTTAAAATGAATAATAACTTATTAATGATAATTTGGATAAAAAAGCATTGTTCTAAAAGGGTTATAACTATTAATGGAAACGATTAAAGGTCTATAATTGCACCACAATTGGCTTGTAATTAAAAGTGAATTGAAATACATTACAAGTTAATTACACCGCGACAGCTGTTAATTGTGTAATTAAATTGTGATCGTGTGTGCGTTCCCCTTGTATCGAATGATAAAATTCATTTAATACATTGTATTTTGATGGTTGAGTGTAAGTAAATATACTCTTAATATGTTATGCTAGCCGCGTCCCGCAGAATTATCCGCGTAGTTTACCTTCACTTGGTGTAACAGGATAAAAAATTATCCAACCTGCCTGTCCTAATATAAAAAAAATATTCGTTTATAATAATCCAGGCATTAATGTATATACTGTCATTCTCTTAAAATTTCTCGTTCATAATAAGAAGAGCAAAATGATATGTAATTAGAATAGCATTTTATTAATTTTGCATACAAATATAATATAGAAAAATTCTCAGGACTAATATTTCTTCGCAAAGGGTAAAAACACTTCTCTTTAAATAGTATCATAATAATAGTAGAAGTTTTTGCTATATCCGCATCTGCAACGGATATTGTAAAAATGTTTTTCAAACTGAATACTTGCTCCTAAATTCCAACATCGCACCCCATTCATAACATCTGGCGGTTTCCGATACACAAGGGAGGTTTATAAGGCTTCCCTTTCCTATCTTTTAGTGATTAGTCCTTTAGTTAGTTAGAAAATGCAAAATATCAACTTTATATTATAGTTCTATGTAGTCGTCGTTAGCACGTTCTTAACACGTTTTAAAAGTGATAATCACCATATTTAAATTCCGCAAACCGACAACAAACGCACACATACACACACAGCTATTTATAATGAATAATCTTAAAGGAGAAAGAAGCAAAATGATTTTGCCGTAACATTATCAAAGCTCGCCTTTTGAGTTTCAAAAGAGGCAACGTTTCTCGATATTGAATACGTCGGCAACCGTAAGTCGTAGTTATGTATCAAATACCGAAATCCCTCTGCAACTCCGTTTTATTTACGCAAGGGGAATTCCTGTCCTTTGATCTCGAACCTCCCTGCATTTTCTTACGGAGCTTTAATTATTTCGCCTCCCGCCAAGCTCACTGTGAATTTTAAGAGCCTGTCGCAAAATAGACTCTTAATTGCGACAGTCAAGTTTTATTTGTAATAATTAATAAGATTCGACTACCTTTGTGCCGAGGAACTGGTAATTTTTCACGTCATTCAATTATGTATTCATATTTCACCTATTTAACGAGGCTGATGTTTTTGCATAATTATAAATAATTTTGTATACATTTAACTTCAACCATTATGTTTTAAATTCGAATATATTGCGACATAGCATTCATAAAACTCGTTTTAATGCTCCCAAAGAGCTAAATGCTTATTGAGTATTATAATTATGATGCAATTAAAAACGCTGTGTCATTGATGTTAAACGTGGGATAAGAAAGGTCGCTTATTAAAACCCAATTTAATTAGTGATGAGTAATGATGTGAACGGTGGAATCATTAAGTTAAGCTCGAGATTATCGAGATACGTCAACATGGGTTATTTAAAGAACATTTCATTAATTTTACGTCTTCATTATTTACAGATATCGTTAATAATTTTTAAAATGCGATAATGAAATTGATTGGGTTGTTGTTTTAAGACGTAATTTTTTATATAATAATTAAGATAGAAATTATAAATTATTTTTATATAATTTATCAAACGAAGAAACCAGCATTTCAAAAAACAATTTCGTAACCAGGAGTGCAAAGCGTGTTAGAAGGTGAAATAATTGCAAACATGATTTGTGTTGCGTTATTCATCTCCGATGATTGTATTGGCTTAGAAGCCGTAAATACGATTATGGTTCCACAAAGGGTCACTCAATTCTGCCCTTTGCTATCCCCTGTAATCTTGGACGGTGATAAACGGCCCGCTACTACGGACGAAATACCTTGTAAATATAATGATCTCATAACTGATGGATATTGATGGAACGCTATAGAGATATCTTTTGCTCCTTATTCACGAGAGTAATATTTTCAAAAGATTATTTATAACCTTATACAACGGCTCAGTTTGCCAATGAGATTTCAGTGTTTATTTAACATTAATTAAATTAGGTATAAACCATGCTTAGACGGATGATGTGGCTTTATAACTTTTTAAAACAGGTTCCTGAATATAATTTCTAGAAACAGTCTCATAAACTTGACTTGTTTATTCATATTGATTACTACCTTTTAAGTCTTAACGACATTCTATGTTATCAAATTATTCCAAATAAAGAAACTTCATACATCGTTCAGAAATGAATATTTATCAACAGCTGCATAATTTACAATGTAAGCGCGATTATAAAATGTAACAAGGCTCGTGTTGTAACTGGCACACGGCTAGCGCCTACATTCGTGAACATTAATAATATTTAAAGCCGTACGTAGACTATTATTTTATTGAGGAAGTCGCTGCCCGCTCGAACGAATGCGATCAGGTTAATCCATTACCATTTTATAACGTCGTAAACGTTTCACGACCCAGTCAACTGTTCAAACTTCATATTATAATAATGCCCGCTGAGTGCTGTTATTTCTGTTTTAATTAGTTCGATAGACTAGGGTCGGTGAAGTCGATTTTGGTTAGCATTTAATACGTTTAAGCGTTATATCGGAAAGTAAATGTATGGAATTTAAATTTGCAATGTAAAATTGTTTAAGTGTAGATTGAGATACATATTTTTCTAACTTTTTTCGCTGATACTTTTTGTTAAAGAATATGGTATTATATATTTTTAAGGATTCCCGAAAAGGCTATAATAAAAGCAAAACAACATACGTTGATAATGTCGAAAGTACCGAGAGAGCGTTATCGTCGGAGCTCCGTAGCGTGCGTGCAAATTACTCGGTAACAGCACTGTGGTCGAAGTAATCCTGTTATCGAGGAGATATCCTGTGAGCCTGCGGTACGACGCCGCGACTTTTACATGGCAGTTAAAAGCTATCCTTAGATGGTACTGTTTCGTTGATACGCCTTTATATTTCTGCTGCCCTGGTATACATATTAACACGTGCAGAACTTACACAATTATTTATTTTTTAAATATAAATTAAATTAAATTATTCAATGAGGATGTTTATAACGTAAATAAAATAAACACATCTGTACTCGTATTTTAGTGTAAGGAGAAATTTAGAGATTAGATTTAGAGAACTATCTAGCGGTAGTAGTAGTACTCAAAATATACTGCTTATACTTAAAAAAACATTATTATTATTTATTTAATTATTATATTTTCATTTTGAACTTGTCAAACATTGTTTTGAGAGCAAATTTACAAACACACTCGAGACGAAATAAATAACAAACAACGCAATAAAAAATATTGGCTCAAGCACGCGAATAAACATGGTAATTCGACGTGGGCGTTCAAATGGCAGCTGCAATTTGTGAAGTATGTTTACGACTCTCATTTTCTTCAGAGTTCATAAAATAATATTTTGCTCGCATCATCTGTTTAATAATTCATAGTATCAGCGTCTCGATACAGCTAGTTAGATGTTTTTAGTGTTGTTGTTCGAGTGGAGGCAATTTGTTTTTCTCTGTAAGTGGAGAACAAAGGAAAGCTCGGAAAACCTTGTTAACTTTTTAAAACATTCGTCGGTGCTCATGCATTATTCAGAGGCGGCTGCGGGTACGCGCGGATCCGTATAAATAGTGTATGTAGTGTCGCCGCCCGTCGCCGCCCGCCGCCCGCCGCCACCGGACACTGACGCTACCCTCTTCACAATTGACGCTCCGCACAGCCTAAACCCCTTTGTTATTCGCATGAAACGGGAATTTCAATGGAAACGAGGTTAAAATTGCTCAGCCCCGACGCAACCGTAAAAAAGAGATTTCATTACGAGTCATTGTTGTGTTACGATTTTCACGGTCCATTTTCTTTTCAAGTATTGTTAAAATGGAAGGTTACGGTTTAATATTTGCATTAGCCACGCCGCGTCTCGACAGGCTTTACGGATGTTTTACGGCGGCGTTATTAGCGGAGGCGAGGAGCGTGTTGTGTTTTCGTTTACTTAACGCAATTAAAACAATTCGTAATAATATCGTCGGCACAAAGGCGCAGGAAGAGCGGGAGTCGCGTGCGGAATTATTTAAAAGCTTCGAATGAGCCTCGGAGTTAGCATCTTGTTTCATTAACGCGACTGTACCGTAATATTAATATGAGCTTCATGAATATTAACGCTACGAGCGAAGTTTTAAAGAGATAATTTGACTTGTTCGCTCGCAGACGGGTTTTTTATGTATCTTGCAGAGGGCTAATTTAATACGTTACTCGGTCGGGTGAATGTAAAGGGATGTTATTAAGCTCCGTTTATCTTCCCCTGAAGCAATAAAAATCCAGTTTCGATATAGTGCTTGTAAAAGCGTGTGTCCGGGCTTAGGGTGTAAGGAACACGTCGGGTCACGGATGCCATCGTCGTTCGACTAACAAGGGTCGTCTGTCGATATAAGGGGATGGCTTCTTGAAAGACTGTGATCTTTCATGCTTAAATTTTCTTATTTGGTATTGAAATATTATCATATTTTACAGTAGAAATATGTAAATTTGTAATATAGCGTAACATGTAGGTCGTTGTACATTTGGCAAAGTTTTTTTTCATCTAACATAGTAAAAATTACGGGAATTTGTGTCTTGTTATGTTCTAGTATGGATTTGTTTTAAACACTACCTACGGTTTTAATATAGGAATATTGGTTTTCACAAAACCCAATGGTGCCATTTTTTTCATCGAAAGGTATCGTGACTTTTCAATATTTTCCCTATTTTTCGTTTCACCTATCTAGTTTTTCACAATTTTTCATAGTTTCGGATTTCGAATAAAACGTCCCCTTGAAAATTCGAAAATTCACTATGTTTTGTATATATAGTATAGTTTCTGTGATATTCGGTATATTTATTGGTCTAGTAATACTAATATTAAAGTATATGAAATGCCTAATAATACCTAAAATTTGTTAATTTGTTGTAACGATTAGGCGAAGCCAAATTATAACGCATATACATGTTAAAACATATATTTACTAATAATACAACAAGCCATATTTCACTTCTCTAATAAATATCAATTTTCCTAAAAACGCAGCACAAAATAGAGAAAGTCTCAATACACCAATAAAAATAACATTATTAGAAAGATTCACGCTGTTGACTTTGATATTTTATATTCAATGTTGTTTATATTGCGCTTCAATGAATTGAAAATAAAAAAACATGAAGATCTTCCAGAGATATTTTCTTTACAGTCCAAGGTCAATTTGAAACATCTGCAAAAGAAACACGACTACAATGAATTGACTTGAAGCAAATATTTTTAATATACAGAGCGAGGCGTCTTTTGAAAGACTTGAGAAGTATGGTTCCAATAAAGAGACTGAATGCAGATAGCTTTTGTACAATAGTTCCCTTTCAACTCAAAGAGGATAATTAAAAGAGATTGTTTTGCCGTCTTTCATTGTTTGATATAGCCGGTTGAAATTATTGTTATTTTAACTTTTTAAAAATTATGTTCACAATAATCATACATGTCCTGCGTTTTCATTTTGTAATGTAACAAGCAAAGATAATTTAGTCGCTGTACAACTTTTTTAAATGCAAAATATAACGTACCTATCAGTTAGGAAGATATTAAAAATGAATATGTTAGTACTATAGCATTAGCATAAACTCGAAAATTTGTAAGCAATGTATATAGGTACCTTTGTTGCTTTTTGACGTAAAAAACTACTGAAGTCACATGCAGGTAGATTATAACCTGGATAATATACGATAGATATTACCAAAACGTAAACCCTTCTAAACATCAAGTACTTAATAATGTATGTCAAACTCAATCCAACATCTGTCATCTATTTTATAGGCACTCGGACGAGATTTTATCGCGCTGTTTAAAATGTAAACATCGTAGCAATGTAAGCGAATCGGAACCTCGAATTAACCTAAATATCCGATTAAAGCGTTAGCAAAACAAAGTAAAGCCAGAACGAAGGGTTTTAAAACAAAGAGTCCGTTTCAGACGAGGTAAACGTAAGTAGTGTTGCGCCATTCGTGATGGCTTTGTGAAAGAATGCTACTTTATTTTGCGCGGTCTTTGTGCACTTTGAGCGAAAATAACGGAAGCTTGACACACTAGAACCGTGGTCTAAATTACTGCATGCGACTTGCAGAGAGAGCCATAGATAGACAAATGCTTTCAAGTCCAGTGCTACAGTGAATGGATGTTGCTATCGTTTTAAAAGCTTTTAAAAAGGTTATAGTTTAATGTATTTGATGTAAATAATCTGTTGCTTGATGATAGATGGATGTTCTAGAAGAATAATCTATAAAAGCGTTTTTAGGTCAAAAAATGATAAAACAAAAAATAAAAATAATAAACAAAAAATGCATTTAAAATTTTCATCGGTTGTTTCTCTCTTTAATTACCAGGCTGCCAAGAGGTGGGAAGAGGTTTTATTTTTAATTAATATTGTTTGAGACTCCGTGGAGGGCGATTGTTTTACGATGAAACAACTTTCAATTTTATTTCCGATGTTCGTCCATGGCGAATTCGTAGTTAATTAGCGGTCGTCGGAGCTCAGTAATTTACTGAGATTTACTTCGCATTGAGATGTATGCAAGATTGTTTTTAAACAGTAAATTCGAATTGAAGGTAAAAATATAAATGATTGTTTTATATCTCTTCAGGAGAATTTTTCTAAAGTAAGTTACTTACAATTCGTTTAAATAAAATCATTTGGATATCGAAAATTAAAATGACTGAAATTTATTATTTTTGAATGTGAATGATAAGCCCAACTTCGCTACTTTAGTCCCATCTAAATTGAATTCGTCGAAATGACAGATAAACCGGCTAATCTTGTCTTTGAAGATTAAATTTATATTGCTCAACCGAAATAAATCATAAGTTTATGAAGCCGTAATAAAAACGTCTTATAAAAAAACTATGAATGCTCGCGTTTATAAAATTTCAACGAATAGTGGACAAAATAAACTGTATCTGCGTATCGCCGATACTCGCCTGTTTTATCGGTGGGTTTTATTTAAACCCGAATTCACTGAAAAAATACAGCAGAGATATTGTTTGGAATTTCGTACACGGCATGTGTGGGGACGAAGAGTGTATTGAAACGGTTGCGTGCGTCAAATCCAATTGGTGCTTAATTAGGTGGGGTGTGTCAGTCCGGTGCCGGCTTAATAATTATATATTAACTGTACTCGCGACGGCCGGTTACGTATCGAGTAGCGTGTTTAGAATTGTTTGTTTAAAGCTTTTGTATGCTTGAAAGGGTTAATAATTATTTTCATGTTGTTATTAGATATAGGAATGGATTTACTAAGCTACAATTTTTTAAGTGACTAATATTACTGACTTTATTCCAAACACATGATATAAATATAATAATCACTTAAACTTAAGAAGTAATCATTTTTTTAATAGTTCATATAGGAGGAGGCTATACGAAGAAAAGAGTTTTCATTATAAAAATCATCTAATACTAAAACGAAAAATGTACTCAGGCTGTAGCATTTAAAGGATACGATCGCTTGCACTTAATACAATTTTTTCTACAATAAAAGACAGTCAATAAGTTTCACAAGACATTAAATGATGTAACTTCAATAACATATCAAATCTGAAGAGACAGACAGACATTAATCATTCGATTAATTTAGGTGTTATGTGCGTCGTATTAACATATACTAGACCCATTGACAAGATCGCAGTATTATAAATCTTAATACGCTGTCTCATTAGCAGACTAATGCTTTTAATGCAGTAATTATGATGTGTATACTGTATATATAATTATACAAATTAATACGTCATAATTTCGTCCGTATTTGAATAAGGATTAACTGCAAATCCTAATTGCTTCTATTAATACCTAACTATTTCTATCAAACCCTCAGTTGGTTCAAATTTAGTTTCGGCGTACAATTTTATTATAATTGCCCAACATTGTTGTAGGTCGTATAACTTAACGGCCCTCATGTAGAGAGCTGTGTTTAAAACGTGAGGTCCATATCTGACAAGCTTTCCGTGCTAATAGCTAAGTGTAAATGTGTGAAACTTTATAGTATGGGAACAGTATTGGCAGTGAACGCTGGATAAAATCCCTGCTATAGGAAGTTGTTAACTTTAACGATCGCTGTGCAAACAGACGTACAATGTTGTAAGACGTATATGGAAATACGTAATACGATGTTTCGTGATGTTTGTACTCGTGGTCGAGTGCTATGGAGGATGCTACTTTAAGCAGTAGTATATGTTTTATAAACTAATAAACAATAGACACTAAAAGCAAAGTTGCTAATGTATCATACTAACTATTTCATACCTTAGTTTAATCGTTTCTAGCTTTGGGAAACTAAGCATACGTCTAGACTCTAGATGATAGTAGTACATATAATTTAAAGACGAAATCTAGTTTAATATTCATAGATATTACTCAATCTGTTTGTAAAAGACGGGCTCTTATTAAATTGTAACAACGAATATTACAAACGCGAGCTTAGAGGCTCATTTCAATGTATTTGCATTATATAATTATTGCGTTAAAACCTCGGCCTGGAGCGAGCTAAAAGTCGAGGGAAACGATAATTATTTCAATTAGCTCCGAGCTTTCTTTCAATTCATTCCGTGTCTTGTTCATTAACATATTAATTTAGTTTACAAAGTGGGGCGAGCGTGAGGCGCATCTTGTTCCTACATTAAGTATTGGTATTGATTACGGCTATTTGATGTCGAGTGGAAAGTTCGATACCGACTCGCCGGCTACTTTGTGAAGCTCGCTCGCTTCATTATGTACATTATTTATAGTCAGACCCACGTATTTATTTAACATTTAGACTCCATATAAATGTCCTTAAACGTAGAAATTCTTTCCATTAACATTACCATAAACAACTCGAGCTTCAACATTACAAATGCACGGGACATTTGTAATAATGAAGTCGCTCCAATTTACTCTTTTTGTTGGCAATGTTTTTCCCGTATCGTTGATGCGTTCCAGGACATTAGCCGGCACGAACGCTCCGTGTCGCCGCTGCTCATTCCGCATAGCGGAATATAAATGTTCCACTCTCCGATGGCTGGTACAACATAAACAAGACTCACTCCGCCCCGGTATTTATTACTTGGCACGCCACGGCCCACCATAAACGCGAGCGACGAACCAGCCATTATCCGAAATTGTTTTAATCATACGCGCAGACAGTTTGGTGGATTGTAATCCGGTTACTTGGTTCCAAATCGCTTCCTAGTCTCAGCTGGACGCCAAATATTTCCCGCATGGCGTGCAACCTCAATTTGTCGCGGTCCACGGCCCCGCGCAAATTACATTCGCGTTATGGCGATATCGTATGAGTCAGGCGCACGGCCCAGGGGTCGGGTAGAAGAGACGTCACGAGTCATTAGGCATGTAGGTGTCTGTCGCTTTCCATTTGCGGTGTCGCTTGCGGATTGCGAGACAGCGGCGACTGCAAATTAGTTCCTTCATCACAAAGGGATATCTCACGATCTCTTCGGCATCTTAATCGAAGTCGGCGCGCTCATTACATTCCCGTTCCTTTGTTCATGTCGTGAATTGATTTACCACCTATTGTCCTTTGACACCGGCGTCTCGAGCGCTATTTGCGTTCGATACGCTAGCGCAAGCTCGCGCTATATTGAAATATTAACGGCGGTTCCCAATATGCAATCTCAATCCATTTTCAGCTATCTACGGTTGAGTTTTCGATCTAAATATGAGAAAAAGCGTTTCAATATACAAACCATAGATGGGATAAGCAATCCGAAAACGCAAACTATCCGTCAGAGGGCACCGATCTGGATTCA
>DWAJ01000939.1:0-26353 GCA_018238005.1 Eurema mandarina
ATCTAGTTCCAAGCTAAGCAGAAGCTTGTGTTATGGCAACTAGATAACGGAATAAATTACATATACATATGACATACTTTTATTTTGTAAATACATACATACAATACATATCAAGACCCAGACCCCAGAAAAATACAAATGTAAATTACAAATACATATATATTTTGTCCAGTGTGGGGATCGAACCCACGACCCTTCGCGCAGAAGGCAGTTGTGCTACCACTGCGCCAAGCGGTCGTCATATATACCTTGTTGATCAAGTAATAGTTGCATATGTGAACTTTTTGGACGTTATAAGCACCATATATGTAAAACTTTCTGTTTGTGCGCAACAAACCTTTTTGCATAACGTATATTTCGTACTGAATATGAAATAGGATGTAAGATAATTGTTAGATGTATATTTTGATGAGTTTACTGACTTAGGTTTACTTTAAATCTGCGTGAGCTCTCATCACGTTTGTCAGGGTTTTTTTGGGTTATGGTTTTTACGTAAACTAGGTTTGTATTGGATTTTCACCTGATGCGTGACATCCTAGTGGCCATGTTATAATATTCATACTAGTCCGATAAAACGGAACGTAGTACAACCCCGAGACGAGACGAGAGACCCCAAAATATAACAATGTTTAATTTTTCAACAACTGATGTGCAGATTGTAAAATACTTACTACCGAAAATTTGAAGAGAGCATTTAGACAATTATTCTGAATATCATAATTCTTATGGACATTGTTTTTTTAACAATTATATAATTATTCTTTACAATATAGTAAAGAGATTGCTTTTTTTCTTCTTTCGACAGAACCGCATGGCAGAATTAGTGTCGGTGGAGCCGCGCCGCGCCAAGTTCATAGAACAGGCCTCCGCCATCCTCGACAGGATACCTGAAGCTGGTGCCGAGGTAAGACTATTGGAAGGAAAGAATAAAACAGTTCAATAAATGAATCCTGGGTGTGAAAAAAGGCTATTGGAAGAAAGAAAGACTAAAAACTTCAATTAATAAATGTTGTGGGTAAAAAAAAATTAAATCTATCGTTAGTATGTGAATTGTTATTGTGTCAATTTAAACTGTTAAGGTTTTTAGGACTTTATTTTTATTAGTAGAATAATTACAGTAACATTCGCTTCGTATCGAAAAACGCCTTGTATGCAACAAATAATTTAAATTTCCCAATGTTATGAAAGATATCAAAAGTAAGAATTAAGAAAGTTAGAAACACACAATATACGTATTAAAAACTCCCAAAAACTTGGCGCAAGTGAAATAAATAGTATAAATATTATATCTAAAAAAAAATTATTATATTGTACAAGTAAGATAGTACAATCTATTGCCAGGTTAGAGCAAAAAGATTTACTTTTTTTTTCTCGGAACAGGTAACATGGCGCGTGGAACATCTAAACGTGAAATGGGAGAGTCTTCGCTTGCTGCTAAGCCCCGAGCAGCAGAAAAACGATGGCGATTGTTCTGATACTGTTGGTTAGTATATCATATCGAATAATTCTGCATACAAATCTGTTCCCAAAAAAATCTGCGATTTTGTTGTATAGCAAGGAAGTATGTAGAGGGAAAGTAACTTGGATTTTTAGTAAGTTTAAGTTTGATATAAACGACTGTCCTTTCCGCAAGAAATTCGGAAAGAAACATAAAATACATGAATCATTTCTCTTGTGGTGAGGAAAGGCGGATAAAAGAATACAGATAAGCGACTAACTTAGGCGATATAATTAATTATTGGTCAGTGCTGCCATCTAGTTGCTCTTAGAAGTAGCACGGAAACCTGTGCAACTTATCGTTTTATATATGATATAGCGGCTAGCGCCATCTAGTTTTTAATACGGGCAGAATGTATTTGTATGTTACGACACAACCAAAAATTTTAAAAGCTTTTACTGCTGATTTTTAAACATATTTAATTATATCGTAATTGTAATAATAATAAAAATTCTTTATTGTCAATATACTATACAATACAGAAAATAGAAATACACCTTAAAACTAGAAATAAAAATACAGCAAATAGTGTTTTGACAATAGGCGGCATTATCACTATTAGTGATTTCTTACAGGTTTTGCCTGTATAACACGATCTCTCTAGTAATTCGTGAGTAACTTAAATTTAACACAGTATCATCACCGTGGGAACTTATAGATAAGTTTCAAACCCATGCTAATGTTATAAAGGCGAAAGTATCCCGTCTGTCTAACGCTTTAAAGGCAAAACTAGTGAACCGATCGTGATGAAATTTGGTTTAGACTCTGAGGACATAGGTTACTTTTTAAATTGAAAAAAAAGGGAGGGTCAAAGTTTATATAAAACGCAGCTGGGACGGACTTTTGGGCAACAGAACAGCTAGTTAATAATATAATGTGTTATAGATTCAGCTCACGAGTTACGTTGTCTGCGCCGCTGGCTGCACGTGATGGAGGGCCGCCTGCCGCCGCCCGCCGGCCTGCCGCTCGGCGCCGCGCGCGCGCTGCCCTACCACGACCTGCTGCGGAAACTTCGAGAACATCAGGTTAGTTACCGTGCAGACCTTAAAGTTTGGATGTTTCTTTTGTTAATAAATGAAAAAAAAACTAGGGAGATTCTTACTCTAGTAATCTTACTTGGTTGTCCTTGTGGACTCTTATGATTCCATTTTAATGCTTGAATGAATATACGAGTGCGATGAAAAACTCAAATTAGTAGGCGTGGTTGCATGTGATACAGAATTGGTGGCTCGCGTGAAGCGTCTAACATCGCATATGATCAGTTAAATCAAATATATCTCTAGTTAACTAGGCTACATATAGTAACACTTTTGAATCTCTACTACTAGGTAATTTCTACAGAGAAAAACCCGGTAAGAAACTGATATTGCCAATTTTAAAATAAGAATATATATTTGTTAAAATCTGACTTGGCTGGTCTTTTGGCCTTCAATGTTTCGATTTGATTCGAATGATCTTCGTATGATGTCCAGTTCTTTCAGTAAATAGCTCAACATCTTATAATGAATTACTCAACGACTTAGCATTGGTTAAGGGTGAAGTAGTAGATAATAAATATCATACACGCTTCTTATGTTATTCTTCGCTCTGCTAATGGAGACAATCTTGCATAAAACCAATTACAAACCTTGCAAACTCTATAAAAAAACAAAAACAAAGATCTATGACCAAGAATAATGATGTATAGAAGAAAAGTAAGGATAAGGGTATGAGGTTGAAAATAAACTCTTAGGACTGAATTCATTCTTTTAACGTGTATACATATCCTATAATCTTTTAATCGTGCAATACAATTTTGTCCTAAATAACTAGGTATCTCAATCGAATATTGAACATTTTTAATAGTCAATAAGATCGATTTTCTTATTGATTATTATATTTTGTTTTTCTATTGCAAATAAAATATTAATTAGAACAGCATATAGCTATTCCCTACGATAACGATATTTTCGCACGAGTGGTAATGGACGAATTATCCTGACATTCCAATAACCTATTAGGGTTGACCTGAATTCATTAAATATTACTTCCATAAGGATAGATGTTATTAATAGGTTTAAGGAATTCTTATAATATCGTAATACTGCGTTAATATTTTATAAAGAGATTTTATCCTTGACGAATACGTTCTTTTGGTTTAAATACATACTATTCCATTCGTGTAACGTGTTAATAATTACTGGACAACGTTATTTTAATAATTATAATCTTCTTATATATAAAAATGAATAGCAAAATGTGTTGGTAAGCGCATAGCTCGATAACAGCTGAACCGATTTACATAACTCTTTTTTTAGTATAAACCTGAAATTAAAAGAAAAAATAATTGTAAGGAAATAAAAGGCCTATTCCTTATTAAATACCTTAAGGATTTATTATGATGAGGATTCGTTTAGGATAAGCGTGAGCGAAGTCGCGTTGAGCCGGCTAGTAACATATATAAATTAGCTTGCCTGCGAGTTTGCCCCCTCATTATAAGAAAAAAAAACCTAGAAACAATCACTATCCGTCTTATGTTACCTTATATACAGCAAAGTGCAAATTTAACAAGCTCGCTTTAATAATAAATATACAGCCTTGTAAATTATTCGTTACATATAAGTAGGTCACTTAAAGCAATAAATATGTACGCAGTTAAGTAATAGGGAAACTTCAATTAGGTTTTATAGCCACCAAAACCCATTAATACTCAGTACATATACATACATACTTTAATTCAGAGTGATTGTAAGATTTTTTGCATTACTTGTATCTTTATATACCTACTATCATTCTAACGAGAAAACCCTCGTCTATTCTTCTCGTGGTTTCTAAATAATAAATTCCAAGTTACGTAAAACAACGTGATCGGAACATTTACCGATACCTTCATACACGATTTCCGAGCTTAAATTTTAAGCAGCACTAATTATGTACGTACATTATCATTATTACGGTTGCATTTGTTCCCGGTGTTGCGGGTTACCTAACCCAGCAATCGTGACATGTGCTTCACGTTTTACATACACGTAAATCTTAGAAACAATGCGGACTTTCTTTTCCGCACTAAAGTCTATAAAGTTCGATAAGGGACTGATAGTATCGGACAATCGGTTGTGTGCACGTTTAATGCTCATTAAATGGTTGTTATGTTTTGTTGAATGGTGGTAGTAGGGTGGATAAATGTGGAAGTAAGGTCGTAGGGCAATATTGAGAATTAGTGTAGTTTTCGGTTGTGGTGTCGATAGGAGATAAGATTGTTACTAGAATGTTCTTGGGTTTCAATTTGCTAGGTTTTGAGCTTTACGCTTTACTTCAGAAGACACAGGTTTAAATATTAAAATGTGATTCATGAAAAGAAACAAAGATTTAATAAGAAACAAACAAATCTCAAGAAAATATCATATCGTAATATGATATTACATCACGCAGTAAAGTGCAAAATGAAACAGCGTGCTACAAGATATAAATAAAAAAGTCAAAGTACGCCGCATCGTAAACTTTATTTTAATGAACATACGTGATAAATATCAGAAAGTGAAAATGTTAATTGCAAACGTGCTATGAGCATTCACAACAATGCCCTTTTGATACTTTTACTGCATGCGAGTGAACACATTGTATTTCATGTAAACACCGGTTTTATAGTTAAAAAATTCATTTACATGGAGGCATACAATAGACTTAGTTAATATTTCCTATGGATAAGCCATTTTGGATTCAAGAACAAAGATGACATCATAAGCAACTTAAGTTGTCAAAACTAATTTTCTATACCTATAATATAGAGGTACGATGCGTTTTGAAAATATTTTTTTATTGTCTCTGCTTATTATAATATATTCCCCCAAAATGGGATCAAGTCTTGCATAGGTGAAAATGTAAAAAAAATACTATCGAAAATTTCTACGCGTGTGTTCGAGGTATAACTAAAAAGGTTTAGTTTAGAAATGATCGTCTATATGTTTAAACTACCGTGAGTGTTGTAGGTCACGAACCAGGTTTCGCTATAAGTACGGCATCACGAAAGCATTGTGTATTTAGATACTTCAGAATCTTACGATCGTCTCAAACCACTGGTTGTCCCTAATTAGAGGCATCGCGCAACTTTATCGCTCACATATTCGATGCCCTCTATTGTTGTATAAGATTGAATTATCATTTTCGCACGTATAATGAGGTACGTGCGGTGTGAATGGCGATTGTAATTGAATGTAAGGTGAAATTGTTATGTGGAACATGGAGCTTTTGTGGCGGATACCGCGATGTTTTGTAAGAATAAAGATACGTAGAAAATGATATAAACATTTTATCAGTACAAGTGAATCTAATGGAACAACCAAATATTGTTATTTCGTTGTCGCCTTAAGCGTTGATCTTCAATCTGAAAACGAGTGGCTTATATAAGCCGCATATAAACTGCTTGTAGAAAGGATTCGACTTTTATCGGTGTAATGGGCGACGAGAGAAAACGCAAAGAAGATTTCAAGCGGAAGCAGAATTACCTACTTACGCCAAACGACTTTTCAAACATGATATTCAAGGAAATCCAATACCCCTGGTTTGTGCCGTACGCTGAACAAATTACACCCCATTAGGGAAATATCTCTGCATGATCAACTAATATGATTTGTCAGTTTCCACTTTCTACCTTTCTTGGTCGGTATTAACCTCCGATATTCAATTTGAATGACGTATACATTTATTATCTAGACCGTATAATTCCCCTAATGCCTTAATGGCCAGGCATCTGGGTGCGTTTCGATATGGTTGCGTACATAGGCACATAGATTGCGCATATCATGTAATCGATCTGCCAACGTACCAACGTACGTGTTTTTTACTCTTTGCATTTATTTGTAGCTATCGTAATTTGATTGCTCTCAATTCACCGTATCGTTAAATATAGTATTTCGAATCGCTATTTGACGCGACTAAATTGAACTATCGTTGTTGCAGCCATCGTATTGATGAGTGTTAAGTTAACAATCGTACTTGTCCTCATCGACCCGAACTTAAGCGATAAATCACGTGGGACGACGACAAGCATCGTTAACAATATACCGCGATTTCCTTCATTTTGTATTTAAAATCGGAGATAGCTTCGCCAGGTAGAGGCGCGAACAAACGCGCAATAAATCACACAGGCATACGTTATGGAGATTGTAGAGAGTACTAGAATTATTCCCCTTTGTTAACGAGACGTACGCAAACGTGCCCTGACGTGCCCTATAACATTTGCGGTGCCGCGCGCACGCTAAAAGGGTTGTTGACTTTACACGGAACTCGGAGTTTTAGTTCGAAGAAATGTGGGCATACCTTTATCCTTTGCGTTTTGCATTACTTCAAGTGAAACGTAACGGTAAACACGTTATATTTCTGTCCTATTAAGTTACAATAGAAGACTTCATTTTTCAATTTGCTTATATGTAATTTCTTCACGCTGTCTTGTCTAATGAATTAACAAAAACAGAATGGTTTTTATTTTTATGCGTTAGTTAAATAGATTTGCATTTTAATTCGGTGTTGCTGCGGAATAGATAGCGAAAAATTCCAAATCGTAAATCGCACCAATGTCCACAGTGATTAAAGGCTATTAGGAAATAACATATCAATGAATTGCAAACGGCTTAATTAGATCGTCGCGGCGATGAACGGTCGGCAGTGGGCGTTAATCCGAGGTGATATAAACAGTGATTTAAATGCAAACGATTATGTCGCACTCGATATCTATATCGATTTCGACTCGAGTGGTAATTATACAATCGAGATGTTTATATTGTACCCGTGCTTCTAAGCCGGGTGATTAATAAATTTATCGACGCGTAAGATCAGTTGGCTTTCGCTACCGCGGTTCAGGATTTATACGGTTTTAATTAACATTCGTTGTTGCTTGTTGCTTGTTACGTTTAGTTCTAACTAGAGGAATGTGAAATGTAGATGTATGCCCAAATCTAGATCGGAAATGTAAATGGTTGCTACGATTCTGTTGACGATTACTTCGCGGGCACTTTAAGCAACTTACTAGTTATAAACGATTTTTTACAATTGATAGATAACACTTGTATAGTGTTAATGGGATGGCTTGGAACGATCAGTTGTAATATAAAAAACATGAAAACATTTTTTTCGAGACTGTATCACGATAAGCGTAACTATTTAAATATTTCTCGATTCATGAAAATTTATGAAGAGTAATCTTCTAGTCTGTTGATAGTGTGCGGTTTATATCGTATTTAATTATGAAGTTTCCGCTTTCTTCCTCTACTCGTTAGTGTATTATTTGTGCTAGCGATTTGTGTATTAAAGAATGTATTTACTCAGTGTTATTTGATCGATCGCGTTGTTGGACTAACGGTTGGAGGTACTGACGCGCGTGGGAATAGTCAAGTTCATGGTTTGTGGATTCACGGAATCTATATGAACTTGGTATTGTATGTTTATTTGTTTAATAATTATCTTGTGTTTGATAATTCGTATATAAATATAGGTAAATGAAGTTTGTGAGAGTATTGTGATATGTTTACGAGTCTTTTAAAGCAAATGACTGAAAGTTACATAGATAGGTATTTACATAGATTATTGCGTTTGGACTCTCAAATCCGAGTATAAAAAAATAGTTTAAAATTAATTCAAAAAAAAGAAGATAAGATATTTGTAAATTTTCTAAGAAAATTATTGCACGTCGATTTTAAAGTACAATGGTATAGTTATGGTCTCCTAACATATTTTTCAAAGGCCATTAAACTGTAAGCGATCAGGATTAAAGTAAGTCCCAGTAAGTAGGTGAGGGTGTTTCTCGAGTGTCGAGCGATACCATCGTGCCCTCCGGTAGCCGGCCGGCTCATAGTGAAAATAATGCCTTTGTTGAAAGCAACCTCGCTGCACTTTCTTTAACGTATTTATTATTCTTATCGAAACCCACTGCAATTAAGTATATGTAAAACTTTCCTTTATGTAAAGACATCTAGCTTAATATTGTCTAGATTAAGACATATTTTTTGCATTAGAAAGTACCGCGAAAGTGGTCGTAAGACGCAATAAGATAATGTAGCAAAAATCAGCAACAATACGCATAGCCCGCCTCGCCCCCGGCTACGTTAGGAATATTAACTGGCCAATATAGTTTATATGACGTGAGATGCAGAATTGCGTAGCGGTTTAAAGGTTGAAGCAATTAACATTTGGCTTGTTAAGATCGGTTTCTCATATTAAAGTGGAAAAGTTATATTAACAAATATTCAAAAAACTATTGTTATAGATTAATATCAGAGGCGATTTATGGTTATTTAGAGATGTAGGTATATCATCTATATTCTTGCGTTAGTTATCTTTACTATTCTGCAAGTCTAAAAATGCAATACGATTTTAATGAATTTCAATTTGCTGGATTCGTCTTTCTTAAATTTGTGTATATAATAATAACAATTAAAAAGCAAATAAGTAATAAGTATCGGGTTGGTTGCAGGGCTAACAGCTTTATTTACGTAATTATAATTTCATACTTCAATATAGTTTTATTTTTATTGCTAATAACAGAGACGTTTTAGTTTTACGTAATATCTCCTCATTACAATAGCTTTACGCAAATGGCCATTTAAACAGTCGCGCGATCACTCCCTACAATTGAGCTATGCCTCAATTATCGCGTGGTGCTATCTCCATCTCGGGTGAGAGGTCGCCTGCCTACGAGGACCCGACATGCGTATTGCCCTATGGACTCTGAAACACTCAGTTTAACTAAACTTTCACTGTTTTCGCCTGGAAGCACGCTGTCCGCTTTCCTATTTTGACGCCATTCAATCTGATAATTAAGTCCGTAACTAATTTAAATCATTGTAATTAGGCTTTGTTCGACAAGTTTCACTCCCAACGCTCTGATTCGGATCCGTTTTGGTTTCGTTGTCTTTTCCTATTTAAATGTAGCGTTTCCTTTCATTTGTTTTGCCTGTGCCTAATGTTTATACATATAACTATATTTGATTCTGTAAGCTTAAAGGTATACACGTTGTATTAGCAAATCTTTTCAGTCTCAATTTTATCAGAAGCGTCCTTTTATTTAGTGCTATGGAAATTCATGGAAGGTTCAAATTTGCACGTACCTTCTCGTCATAATGTATATCGATACGGCTTATGTAAAACTTCATCTCAATTAATTGCTTTCATTATGAAACATCAGCAACCTGCTATTATAATGGGTGCAATTATAACGAGTGTCAATCTTAACCGACTGACAGGAACGATAAGGCAATATTGGATAGAAACTGCAAGTATATCCAATCCCGCCCTCTTGGCAGGTACTTTAAGACGTACTCTTATAATTACAGCCAGTAATGCAGCGTGGTTAGTCCAGAAGCTATCAGCTTTAGGATTCTCACCTCAACCGCTAACAACATTAAGGTATTGCATATCATTACCAACGTAACAGCAAATTTTGTAATCCCCTTTATTCTGTCGTGATATCTACATGTACTTATTCGGATCTATCGCTTAATGCTAGCTCTGGTCTCACGTTTAGATTGGTTTCAATTAATTAGACTTTCACGCTTCAGAACCCGATTTATTTACAAATTTCCGCACCCATACCACAATTCAAGTTGAAGATTAATTGCTTTCCGTAATAATAAAATCGGATTTCAATCGGATTTATTGTAATTATTACGCGTACTATAAATTACGTGTGAGAATAGAGACTGGGGCATTAATTTTCTCGGGATTAAAAGTTATACAGTGGACGCTAATGCCGTTCAATAAATATCCTGAACGTGGCACTTATGTAATACCAAATTAGTGAGGCTTTGTAAGAAAATTGTATAATCGTAGTGAACGTTTAGCCGTAGTATTAAAACGATAAGTGTATTTAAGATAATCGCTAGGTTTTATTTGAAAGGGTACCAGATACCAATGCTATCTTATCCCGTATCGAGTGCTGTCGTGAATTATTTATTCAGTTGTCTGTACGACTGTGCAACTGTCCGCGCGTATTTGCTCGTTCATTACCATGACAACTAATTTATTCTATAGCATTTTTATCGATGTAGCTGTCATCGTGTATTGTTTGTAGTTCGCTAACGCAGGTCGAACGATATGTATCTCGCTATCACTACGTGTGAACTGGTGCATATCTTAATTCATACTAACTAGCTTTATACTATATTGTCATGCAAAATATAAAGTGCCCACAATTATCGTTATGACCTAGTAATTCTGATAATGTACTGCGAACCAGGATATTTGATTGCGCTTTCATTTTATTGTAGGACTTAATACTTTTAAAATGGTTGTAAAAGATATTGTACAAATGATTCCCAATCGGTTGGTATTGCCACATTTGAACAATACACAATAATAATTCCTTTCGAAAAAACATACTTGGCCCTTAGAGGACCTTTTCGTATTGTTCGATTAACATCTAAAACATTATGTTCGATACGTACTAACAATGTTCAAGTGTTCCCTCTAATGAAGTATTCGCAACAATCGACGATAGTATCTACAAGCGAGATACGATCGGCTGAAATTATAAATGTGGCCTACATTTGTTTTATGTAACTTTATTAAATATGTTCTCTGCCAGCATTTAGGCCTGTGGTGCTATTTATCCGTCGCTAGTTTTATCAACACTAGCTATAAATTCTCCAGGTTCGTGTTGTTATCGTGATCACTATTAGTCGGACCATAACTCAGGCTGGTCACATTGCGTAATTACAGCACGTTGTCCAGGAAAGTTCTTGTAATAATAGTCCGACGCTTAATTGATATATAATTGAACCCAGAGGGACGTAATATCAGTCTTGGCCAACATGCAAATTGGTAATCGCTGCTCAGATTCTATGGTGCTATATATAGCTACCGGTGTGTTTGCGTATCGGAGAAAATGTTGCTTTTATAGTGCTTGCGTACGTGTAATTTGAAAAATATTAAGCAAATCTAAATGTTTACTATTTCTCTAATCTTACCCAATATGATCAGAAAGTCACAGAAGCGTAACAAATTGGCTTGTGTCAAACCGTACCTTACAATTGCCCTTTATCTATTCGTAGTACAAGGTCGGACCCTTTTTAATCTATGCATCCGGTTCGATGTCGTTGTGCTCATCCTGTCCTCGATTAATTCACTTTTACGACTTATTGCTTACCCATCAATGACAATACACCTTCCGGTTAGGAGAGCTGTGCAGACGTTTTGATAAGTACTAGTACTAGTGAACTCAGATTCTATAATCATAAAGCTACAAGTCATTTAGACTTGTTACAAATTGTTTTTTGTCTTTGATTAATAATTTTTTACCGTAGAATTTTGGAGCACTCTCTTTTTTTAATTTATTTAGGAGTGGAGTTGGTGGTTTTTTTGCACGTTTAGGAACAATTGAGACAGTGTACATATTTTATAAAGCAGTACCCAAAGGTGGCTTCCGTAGGCTAACTATTTTTTAGGCTGTAGGCTAATTATTTGAAAAAAAAAGAGGTTTCTTTTACAAAATATCCAATATTCACTGACCTGTATCCGTTAGCTAATAATCCGTTATTTTCCGGCAATTTTCTGTTTCCAGTGTCATTAGTGTGTGATGGAATCGCGCATATGTCACATTGTGCCGCCTCGCTGGACCCTCCATTGCCGTTATAATTAGACCTCTAATTGATTAATTAATTATTAATTCGTTCTTAATAATATTTGTAATATTGTAATGGTAGATAAGAAAGCTGGAATCTGGATACAGAAGCGATTTTGAAAATGGTTTGCGAACTGATGGACGTTATTGGTTGTTATAGTCTATATAACAATAATGATATAGTCTACTACAGATATTCATAGGTACATAATGACTGGAGACATAAGCCCGAAAAAAATATTTTGATTATTCCATAAAAATACTTTTCTTCGGTAGGATGATAGCTTTTTAATTACAGCAAATTTACTATAATACAAAAGCCATTATCCCATCGATACTATACTCGTAAATCACCCAATAAATACCTACAATCTAAAGCGCAATCTAATTCCATCATTAAATGCTACCGGACTCTTAAGAGCGGCCATTTGCGCGCATTACCCGTTGACCTCAGCTTTTATTGCTTTCACCCTCGTGTGTTCCATCCATCAGCCCTACCGACATTATTCTGTTAAACCGTAACATTTATAACCCAAGGTGCATTTACAGCGGCCATATCGACACATAAACTTATTGTCTATAGCCGGTGTCCGGCGCGCTGACATTAATGCGATTTCGCGATGTCTAAGAACTTTCTAGTTCCCAGAAAATTTCTTTGTTTTCTAAATCTAGCTTTACTCGTTCTGTCGCAATTTGACGCGAATCGTTGCACCGAAATTTGCTCAAAGAAATGTTACGCGGGCTGTATTTTGACAATCGCGTTTTGCGAAACCTGCTTGGAATGATTGATTGTGTTTGACTTGGCGGCGCAGAATGTTGATTTTGGGAGAGAAATGTTACATATTACGTAATGTTTACCTAAGCTGTAAATTGTTGTTTATATATTTCCTTTTTACTTATATATTATATTATAACACTGAAATCTATTTGATATAAAAGCTATACAGACAATTGGGTATCATGACGTGCCAGCAGTATTTTATAAAGGCAGTAGCTAGCTCTTAGTGAAGATTGCGCTTTGATAACACTAACATTGGCGACGATGTCATGATCTTAGCAATGCATGCAACGGGCTTTAAGCTCGGCAGTTTCACTTTATCGACACCACGCGATTGGATAATTCGCAGCTTAGCGGCCGAGGTCAACCCGACACAAAGACACTCAAATCCAGCATAATTACGAGCTACGCAAGCCTCGTAGAAAGTAAAATAATGATGATTTCAATGCTGTTCTCAACGGCCGTGCCGAGGCGTAATAAGCGTACAAGAAATACGACTTGATTATTATTGCCGTCATTTAACTAAACAATAGACTCTTCAAGTTTCAGTAACATTAGCATAAACATGGTGCGTTCGAAAATTCTCATCGTAAACAGCCATTGAGCTCGGAGTTTTCAATTACGGGCTGTGCGTTGCGGCTCGTAATACAGTTGTTGGTTTCGCGGCTAAGCAAATATTACCTCCTTTCGAACAGAATTTGTCTGAGCTGTAATTGTATGTGACTCACATCAGAGAGCGATGCAAATGAAGGGCTTTCCTGCTCAATATGATCGTTTCCTCGTCTTTAATGATACTCCAATTCGGTACGGTTGTAATAGGCACGGTGTTGCTTTATGCAAGTGTCCGTCAGGCATTCCGTGTTTGGTAATAATTTAATGTTCTGCCACACCTGCTCGGCGCTTAGTTCCTGATATTTCAGTGTAATATTAACCCCATATATCTCCCAGCTCGATTATACAAGTTGATAATGTTGTATCGGATTTTCGCGACTTAACTCGTGAGTCGTATTTAAACAGCTGCCGTGTAGAACACGAGATTTTGTTTATAACCTCTGTTTATTACATTGCAGTCTATTTTATATATATTCTACATTGTAACACAGCTGGGTGGGTGTAAGTTATCACCTACTATAACAGCTTTATTTAACTTAATATACATAAGATTTGAGAAGTTATGTGTTCCTAGTGGGAAAGTTGCATTCAATTCAAATCTGACATCTACAGATTAAGCTATCTTGTTACCTTGTTATAATAATGTGTAACAACCTTATGTTATATTTTCAGAACAGATATTTTATAGCACCAGCACTGCTATATTTTTTTGTATTCACGTTTGTAAAAACTTATATAAAAAATCCAAATTTGCATAACAGTATAAACTAAATAAGTAATATCTGTTATCTATCAGTATAACTAATATCTGTTAAACTAATACGTTCTATTCGTATTAGCGGCCGCTTAAGGTTTGATTCCCTATTTATATTTTAATCCATTTACCTCCCGTCCGACTGATGTTAGTTTGTAGTCATTACATATAATTTCTCTTTTACTCTTCGACCCTAATGTTACTCGCGACAATTTTCCGGTTGAACAAAAGTTTGTGTCGTTGTTACTTCCTTCGGAGATTGTTTACGTAATCAGCATAAGCATAGAGAAACGCTATTTTAAATACAGTCACGGGTTAAAGTTCTTCGTGTGTTGTTTCTTAACGAAAATCATTTACGGGAGATTGTCGATTGATTTCGTTGAAGCGGATTTAATAAATTAAATCATCGTTTGCAATCAGTTGCTCAGACCTCCCGTTCGCTGCAGCACTTGTTAATTAATAGATTTTATTTATTTGTACTAACAATTTCCTTTTCGTAAAGAGCGGTTACCGGTACAAGTCATGAAACATTGATCCATTAATTTAAATCTAAGGTATCGATTACGTTGACCAGTAGTAGTCCACCATTGTTTTAAGCTAGGAGTCGAGTCAAAGAACATGTCGCATTATATGAGTAACTCCATCAAAACAGTGACAGGAGAAACCGAATGCGGAATCGAAGGCAGTCGATAAATAATCGCGGGATAATAATTCATAACGATCGTACCTTGATGGATGGACGCCGCGCCTCGCTTTAGAGCAGCGAATCGCCCGACCATAACATTTCCTATCGAATCAATGTACGAATTATGATAGTGGTTATTGTTTTTGGTTACGAGAGCTTGATTTAAAACTCTTAGGCAATTAGAAACAACGTTATCGCGCCCTATACATTAATCCAAATGTGACTATACGGTATACGGTATTCGTAGATGTAGGCATTATATTTAAATGTCTTATAAATATATATTTAGCTGTTTATGTACGCGTAAGAACAAAGTTTAGAGTAAGCTTTATTTCAATATTGACGTGTTATTAACTGCTTAATTCTTGCGTAGTGAATTATATTTTGCTTCATATCCTACCTAATGAAGTTATCAAAACATGCTGGTCGAATTTAATAGATATGTATTTTAATACACGGTATTGTTTCAAATACTAAGTTTATTTTATTTAATAATATTTTTTTTTGTTTCAGGTATGTTATGTTATCAAAAGCAGTACACGTCAATCACGCAATGGTGTATGTGAGTTATCTATAAAAAATAACACTCTTACTTTATCTAAGATTTTCCGATTTGACCAGATCTTATCTGTCTTTGATAGTTTAGGTCTTCTATAGCCGAATACATTAGGCAGTTTTTTTTATAAAGCGTATACAAAACTTCTATTAGAGCTGCTTTCGTTCGATTGTTTCAAAATGGGCGACCATTACTAGTAGATTTTAATCTCCCGTCGATACTCTTATCATATTTTATCGGAAACAATATGTTTTCTCTTGGGAAACTATCCTTCATCGCAGTGGAAAGTGTTGGTTACATAAGCCTGTCGTATATTTTTATCTGTTTGAATTTTATGAATGTCATTGCATTGAAGTTTTATATAACTAATAGGATGTTTACGCACATATTTTTTTTAGTTTTGAAGATATTTTTATCGTATGTTTGCAGTCCTCAGTGAAATAGTAATTTTTATTTAGATTTTTAAAAATTGAAACTATACTCACTTATCACTTCAATAACTTTAGCCAAATCCATATGTTTCATTCATTCATCAATTCATATTGTTTGAATGAAATAGTAACAAATGTCCTCACAAACTTTCTCTATTAAGATACTAGCAATAATATAAAAATAACAGAAATGTTGGTACATTTTTATTCAAAGAGTCATTTCATTCATCTAATACTACAGAATTCTAAAAGCGTTTGTGTAATTCTACAAAATTAAAGAGTATTGGTGCTCTAAGTTGATCATATTATACTGATATTAGTGTAATTTACTCAAACAACTTGCGCTTATCCCTCTCATATAGCCGGATGTTATATTTAATCGTAGTAATTATGTTTCTCTTAAGTTAACCGATTGGCGAATCAGATATTCAGTGGGAAAGTTCAAATAATATAATTGGTTACGTCGGTAATGGATGACTTGTGTTTTAAATATCCTTTTATGTTTGCTTGTTCTTTAAATACATAAAAATATACTTTATTATCTATATTTCTCATTAATGCAATAGTTCTTTAGCATGGATGCATTTACCTTTCGTTTAAACGCTAGTTTATAGATAACTATAGGCTTCTCATCATTAAAGTTTTAAGGGCTGTATATTATGTTATTTTATATATAGCATAAACTTAATTTGTAATGTACTGGAATTAAAGGCTTTTTTATTTTTTATTTTATTTTATTTAATAAATTATGTTAAAATATTATTTATTTATTAAAAATTTATTGTTATCATATCGTTAATATATCAATGGGCCAATGTGCAGGTAAAAACCTTGGTCATTTTTGATAAGCATATGATATTAATGCAGAGTGGTATTCGTTATTAAGAAATTATCCAGTCTCTGGACTTATTATAAAATTCAAGGTTTTCAACGTTTTCTTCTCTTAACGGCTAGATATGAGTCTTTACTCCACCAGCCTAACAAGGCATTGACGCACCCCGTGGTCGCGTGACCCTGGCCTAAGGGATCGTAGGAAATCAATAACTCCCTGCTATCACCTGCATGTTTGACCACATTTCCACCGGCTTCACGAACTATTGACGACTCATTGTACCGTGACATCACATGCCACCATCGATCCGTACCTACACCGCCGTACTCTTCCGGTTACAATAAGGAATTTCTTATACCATTGATTTTCGATAATACCTCGCTGTAGGCCCCCAGGTCAGGAGTCAAATGCTAGATTGCTGTTTATTTAATCTCGTATTTACGAGATTCACATCAGATAGCGAAAGTGACTGGGGTCAGATATTCATGTATTAACTAATTGCCTCGGGCGATTCGTATTGGATAATCGTTATTGTAGGCACCGCGCATGTAGATATGTTGAATCATAATTGGAATGGTAAAGTTTAAATGGTTTTTGCTTCGTGCCGGAAACGGGAGAGAAATACATGAGGATTAAATGAAGTTAAGTCTTAGTAGCTTTCCCTTAGTACAAGTAAACTAATAAGGGCAGTATCTATAAATATAATTATTTAAAAGTAAATAGTATAGACCGTTTATTAGTAACATAATTTTTACTAGCTAATGGTGTAGACGTAATTTAGAATCTCAGTTATAAATTAAACCTATTTCTCTTCTAAGTATTCTTCATATATTTTTTTTAAATTTTAATACCTTTATAAATTAATATTAGTTGGTGTAATGCGCTGGCATTGCAATGTTTTTGTGACCATTCAACGATTGTCACAAATCCTCGACAGCAATTTAAAGTTTTTGTCACGATTTCCAACGCCTTGCGTCACAAAACATAAAAGCCTTCACGGTTCGTTTCACATATTAGGATTACGAGATAACCTAATGCACACTATTATCGCACTCTTTGTGATTCGGAAGAAAAAAATAATAATAACTAACTAGACATCGGACTATCTGAGCTTTATTGCTATGCATTTATATAACTAAACTGACATCGAAAATTGTTTGTAATAAAACAGGATATAAGTAGTCGTCGTACGTACGTTTTTTGCTTTAACCAGTGATTATCTTTTGTATGTTTATATCTTTAATCTTAATTGAGCTCGAAGTGCTACGCAAGTCGACTAACGCGTAATAATACAGATACATATCGTCAGTTTCGTGTCGTATATCGTCTTTGATTTCGCCATCGGTCATTTTGCAATACCGATTGCTGACTGTAATTATTGTACTACCGAAAGTACTTAGCTAGTTCAATTTATCTCGAATCAGAATTGTATATAATTTCGTATGCTCGATGTTGGATCTGAGGTAATATTGCACAGTCATTAGGGCAATATGTAGGTGGATGTGCGTAGGCGCATCGCAGCCAGGCATAAGGCAGATGCGCCACGTAAATAATGCTTGCTAGTTGAGATTGTAAGCTTTGCAAGCTGAATTAATGGCTGTTACCGTATCTAGCTTATTATTTATTATCTCGTTAGTTAAGACCATTTTACTATGTATTAAACATTGTTACATCGGGCAACTTTGTAATAGTGAATACTAAAGTTAACATATTCGTGAATAGTTGAAACAAAAATAAACATGATTATATAAAACGTTTTTCAATTCAAGATTATTTTGGCATATCTCCAGTGTTGTAATAATTCAGTAGAAAGAAGTGTGACAGCTTTTCATTTCAATATATTTTTGTACAAAAATAAATAAACATAGGTTTATTGAATTTTATAAAAGCTTACAAAAAGTGTATTCACGCCGTTAACGTTGTAAAAGCATACAAATCACGTATGCAGTCTTGTAACCAAATCACAACCGACATTACAGCAACCAACAAGTAATTTAGCTATCCTCAAGGCGACCCATAACGCTAATACGAATCGTATCACAGTCGTTCAATTACGGCGGTAATTCAATCCATTTACTTTTGTGGTTTGGGAGGAGATAAGAGCAATTTCACACACCCAATCCGTAATACCGTTTGCGCATCAAACTACCAGCAATACGGAAATGTGCCCACGCAACGCATTCGCACCGGGAAGCGAAGCGTAATTGTAACCCGATACAAATGAACTGATAAAGTCTATTGCTCGCTTCGAGGAAGGATAGTCAGCTACAATTATGATACGCTAATCGAAAGCTTTTGTTGCCTGAAAACTAACTAGTAAGTCGCCACGGAGTTCATCTTAGGCTGAACGGTAGGCTGTTATATTTTGCATGTAACAAGAATAACTAAAAACACACATTTTATAATATATAATAATTTCATAAGTGTCTTATATGTCTCTTCTGCATACATTTACGTATATTTTAACATGTCAAAAAAGTGTGCAATAATTATGCTCAAAAAACGCACTATAGACGAACTATAATTTAATAAGCCTCTTTGAAATATAAGTACGAGTATAACCTCTTACTTATATTTCAGACTCATAAGGCTAAGCGACTTGCTATTTTATAAGTAATTGTCACGATTACTAAGCAAAAAACTTAATTCCTTTTTGCCAATATTATTAATACCTACGAACTTAAATCCTTAACATATAATTATTTAACAATAATACCAGTTTACAGTGCGTTAGCTATTAAAAAACCATTACTTCGGTGTGTCGTAAAGCGAAGAGCAAGCTTTCGCTTTTCTCGGAGTTTTGGAAGAACGACACTTTGTGCATAATTATGATGACATGGGAAAGACAGAAAGTGTACAAAACGAATTACAATATGTGCGGTCCTTTTGAGATACGGACACTGGTAATATATATGGAAATAAGCAGTTGAGTTAAATATGGGTTGAAACCCTAATGTGTAGAAAGCCAAATTTCATCGCAATAAGAGATAACATCTTGTAAAAACGCTTGTAGCCCAAGTTCTTTGTGGAGTTAGGAGCGTGTCCAAATTTGACGAACGAACGGATGGCAAAAAGAGAAATGTCCCTAATTGCTCGCCGGTTTATGAATTCGAAGGGCCGAGTGAAAGTCTTCAGTAAATCAGACCATTTCATTGTCTGCCTTGATCCAGATTTCGTCGATCAATCTTTTGTACTGGGATCTGTTTTGCTCGTATTGTACGTATGTACCTTCCTTCAAATGTCACCTCTCTCAACATGCCGTTGCATCGCCTTTCCAATGTACGTCTTTTTATTCTATTTTAGTTGTTATAATTTTGTCTATATCAACTTGTATTTACTTACCAACTAGATTTGAAGTTATTTCTTGAAGAGGGTTAATAATATGTTCGATATGACTATAATGGCAGGCAATAGCATTGTGCAATTGTGTTTATCGTCTACATGCATATCGATTAGCTATTAGTACTGTTGTCGCCGCATTCCAAGAGATTATGTCGTTATTTCCTATATTTCTGATGTATAATAGGAGAAAGCGGACATCGATTGTCCAGATGTGTTTTCGTTGTTCCATATTATCATTATTTCCTCAGAGTTTTATTTATGTAATATGTAATTGTGTAATGCGTTTCCTAGGTGCTTTTTATCATTTCCTCGTTTTGAAATAAGGAATTCGCAACTCATGTATAAAACGATGCTTCTCTGATGGCGCTTTCTGAAGGCGACGTTTGCGATTTCGAAAATCAAATTGAACAGTTTAGGCAAATAAAAAATAAGAATAAAATCGTATCCGGCGTTACCAATCCGTTAAGTGACAGACTTATTGTTCACGAAATTATTTTCGATTGCAATTCTTTCCTGTTACGGAAGTGACAGCTCATTAAAGTGATTACGAAATGTATTTGTTTGACGCAATTAATGATACGCTCTTTATTTTTCAGAATTGTTAGTCGCCATTTGATTTATAATACAGAGGTGTTAAAGAAAATATAGCGGTTATTATAATGGACTTTGTATTGATTAGCACTTTGGTTTTAAAATTAAAACAAAAATATTTTGTATTACACAATTATCAAGTGTTACATACCTAATATTATGATAACATAATTTAAACAAGATAACTAATTTGATTAAAACTTGCAAAAATAATATTTAAACTAAGAATGTATTAACTCATGTTTAAAATTCAAAGCTGTTTTATTACCTTAAATCGAAATGCAGATTGAAGAGTATAAAACCAAATGAGAATGGAAATCTATTACTCGATAAATTATCAATAGTTAAAGGGACTGGAAATTTCGGACGTAACGCTATTACGATAAAGTTAAAGTGGGCTCGGGATGTCATATTTGATATGCGATATGATCGATTCGAGATCTCTTTAGATAGCTTCGAATTGAGGTCGACTCAAAGGAACGGCCTCTCACAGAATCAGTGAAGATCGTTGCAAAACCATCTATTAGTAATATTGGAAAATTCACGCAACACTTGTAGGGTTGCGATTGAATCTGATCTCGATTTTAATGTTGACTGACGTATTGTAATACTCATTAATACTCATTCTTATGTCACGAGTTGCATAGGATCTTCTGGAGAATTTGTGAGAATTGTTGAATGTTTTTAAACCAAACTTTGAGAAATAGCAAAATAGTGTTTGTTGCCATTTTTCCGCTTAAAGGTTTCTTCTGCAAATGGCTATAAAACAATCATTCATGAAATAGCATTAATATTATGAAGATTGATGCTAATTTGTTATAAACGTTGATAGTATTTTTGAAAATTTTTACATTATCGGTTAATTTTCAAAGTATGGAGTAATTGGTCCATTAGGTACATATTTCGAAAAAATTAAGTACAAAATATTTTCAAATTTAAACAACCAAACTACGCTTTTAACAGATAAAGATCCCTTATTCTTTATCAAACATATATTTAACTAACTTTTTCTATGAAAATGTACATTGTTAAACCACCTGGTGATTTTGCGGAATGTCGAAACCGAAATTTCTAAAAGTCAGACAGGTGCAAACTTGCTTTAGGAGCTTTAGTTTTTGCCCTACTATAAAACTGTGATCTTCATTCAAAACATTTATTGACTTAAACAATGACAAGAACCTGACCACTGCATAGTGCATTTAAAATAACGGATAAATACAACAGCTAAACAAAAATTATCGTCTAACGTCGGAATACTATTCGCGTCGTAAACTTTATCCTTCGATAAGGCGATATAAATTGTGTGACGGCATGTTGTCTCTTTCGCTCGCTGCTTATTTTTGTATGGTGAGGGAGACGGCAAGGGAGGGCAGCCGCGTGGCCGTTGGTACGCGACTCGCAGCGAACAGTTTGCAAGTCGCCGGCTTTGCGCATGGCTGACTCGAGCAGACAGTCCGTTACGCTCAACTCGTGATTTTTTTGAAAATTTTACACAAAAATCTAACAAAACAGTGCCTTAACTAGTGTGATACATGCAAGCATGATCTTTGAACTGGATTTAAAAAGCGAATGAAGATTTTCTGTGTTCTCTGAAGCATTTTGTTTTGTGTCTTTTTGGTAAACATTTATCTTGTTCGTTTTGTGCTTTTTAAGAATTTATTAACGGTGGTATTCTGGTGCACGTTTGCTCCGTATATTGGCACGAGCCTTTAATAATAATAGTGCACAAAACAGGTTTGCGAGTGAGGTTCATTCGGTTGTGGTTATCCCGGCTAACTTATGCGGGCGTCTGTTGAACGAATTTCGATGCTCCTTGCAAGCTGCACACCACTGTAACTATTATATTCGCTATTGTTCAGGCCTTTATCTTATCAGCTAACATAACATTTTATTGTTACTGTATTTCGCAGTTTATAAAATCCTTTACTGAACCTTGACCATTATTGCTATCTGTCTGCCTTTCTGTTCCGAGGTCAATCTAGTCCTTACCATTTACAGAAACTGATTTTTACTGACATACTAAATGAAAATTACGTAAAACCTAGTATCGCGTCAATGTATATGAGAGTGAAGCTCGTTTATTTCTCACTATTAGCTTTAGATAATATTGGAAGTGGCGCCTTATAATTTATTAACCTATTAATTGCTAGCAACGAACGCCCCATCTTTATCTACAGCTTCTCTATCGATGTAAATAAATATCGGATACGACGCTCACGTTAATCTGCGAACGTCTCGTAAACTTGCACACATTTTATTCACCACTTGTTGCGCTTGGGTACATTTAGCGAACGTGATTTCATTTCCCACTTTTTACTGAAGCACAGCCGCTCTAAGAAAGCGATCGACTAAATTGCCCAATTCAGAACCAACAATTGAGGTAGGTGTTTTTGCGTAAATTCTATTATCGTGTCGAGGTGCCACTAATCCGACGTTTCCTCTGACTCACGGCGATTCTATATCCACATAATGTCAATTAGGTAAGAAATAATGGCAAGCGTCCAATCCAATGTGTAGGAAATAAGAAACTCAATGAAAAATAGAATATCAAAGGTCAACGGACAGATGTTTGAAAAACGAACGTCTGAAACGTTTTAAATTATAATTGCGGTTGTTGAATGAACGGTTAATAGCAACGAGAAGATATGTTGATGCAAGCTGCCCTTGTTCTGTGTGAATCATACTTGTGGCTTAATGACGTTTGATTGGTGTGAAAAAGTTTTTGTAGTACGAACAAACTAACAAAACTTCATACATAGTACATACTAACTTCGCATCTGCTTATTGTTACATGCTGAACCGTTCTTATGATAATAACTTGTCTGCAGATTAATCTTCACGTTTGAATTTATCATTAGTAAATGTGGAGCGAGATAGAAATCTTTTTATGCTAACGGTAGTTTGAGGTCTTTATGGCGCACAATATTTCGCTTATTAAATAACTTTCTAACATTATATATGAAGAATGTAACGCGAGCCATTATCGTTAAATGTACATCGTAAATTAATAACAAAGATCCCGCATGTACTTTGTTTGAAACAACAAAGTAAAAGACTTGCTCTAAGAGTTTTTTATGACATTAAGGATTAACAAGCTTTGAATATTAACAAATTTTTTATAGTCATGCATGCATAACTATTTGGATACCAAAAAGACACATACATTCCGATTGTAGACGAACTCGACTAGTGATACAAAGTGCTCTTAACATACAAGGAACCAGTTGTAATTATTACGATAATAAATAAGTAGGTGATACCGAAGTCCTGGATTACTTCGCCGTCCACAGCTGATGATTTGGATTGTTTTTGTTCTGCGTTATGCGAGGGAATACATAATTTAAGGTATGAGTGCTTTTGGTTTATGTTACTTACATTTTTATGTGTAAATTTTACAGAGATTCATCAGGAGACGAATGAATTAAATCATAGTAATATTATGGTATACATTTGTATTAGAAATCAGATGCATATTGTATATGTTTACTATTTTTGGAATGATGAAGTACTCTGTAGCTAATAAAATAAATAAAAAATCAGCAGAGAAATAAATATATTTATGGAACAGAAAAATCCTCTTTCTTGTGCGCAAACATTAAATAGTCTTCAACCATATATATTTTTTATGAAATTGATAATATCTTAATACTATACGTTTCACTTATGGACTTAGCAGTCTCGTCTGTATCTAGTTTAACGAGTATACAGTTATAAGTAGATCGTATTATGAGTTTTAAGTGGTTTAATTACATCATAACCTCCAAAGCAGCTGCCAAAAGTATTAATGTAATTCCAACAGCTATCCCACCAATTACTTGCCAGCGAACAGTTTAAAATCGCTGATCATGATTGGCCATTACAAATTAAGTTAACGAGCCGAATGTGGGTCGGCTCAACGCAACGGTACGATCCGCCGTTGAGTTAAGAAAATCGCTTCATAAACACTAGATAATGTTATTGTATTTATTTCATTTTTCTTTCAAAGATTTATGTACGATATCACCAGATTGAAGGATACTATTAAATTAAGATTTTATACTAGACCTAAGGCAACCTTAGAGTTGCACGTGCTTCAGAAATTGCCAGGATAGTGATTATTTTAGTTTTAGTTATATTTAAATAGTGTAATTCTAAATATGTATTGAGCATATAAATTTCAATTTTAGTCGTAATACATTATTTGAATAGTGTATGTTTAAAAATGCTTCACTGAGTTAAAATAAGCTAAAATTAAAAAATATATCCTAAAAGATTATTCGGTATCTACAAATAAAAACCACAATCATTTATATGTTACCAGTTCCCAAATAACTCTACCATTTATGTTTTCACAACCTGGCCGTGTTTATTTTCTGTTTGTTTGTTTGAGGTTATATTTAAAACGGCTGATCTAATTCTGTCATTTGACTTAAATATCTACCAGTATCTCTAACTGGCTTCTAATTACTGTCGGTTAAAATTTCGATTTTAATTCACTTGACATCTCTAAATTCTGTTTCTAAGCAAAAATCTAAGTTAATAGCTTGAAAGCTGTGTTATGACAATCTTAGAAAATTCTTTAAAAAAATTAAGATTCAGATAAAGAAGGTATGCAAATATCCGGTTTAAGATCTAAACCAACGCTAACGAGTAAATGTTTTATGATCTAGCTACTGTGATATTGCCACAATTAGAGAAGCCGTTCTCTTAATGACCCCTTAAAAATTCTGGTACCCGACTCACTGACCTGATTATATGCAGGTTTATGAGAGTAATTCAATATGCTATAATAGATATAATTCGCTACACTTGCTTTAAAGCGATATAAAATGATCGGGTCGTTAAATCGCCAACAGTTATCTATTAAGGCTTGTTAGTTGTTAATGAACTAAGCCAAATCTTCGATCTTAATTAGAAGATGCAAATTACATATTTAAATTGTTTATTGGTCTATTAATATTTTTATCTCTTGTGAATAATTAGCGGAAATGTTTAATTGGTATAATTGATCCTAACCCAATGCTGCGTCTAAAAGTGAACTGTATAAGAAAGCGTAAAATAAATCATATAATGGGCCTTGAAGAAAAAGACCTTGGGTTGTGTTGATCATATACTGACTACATGCCTAAATGACCACTTTGTTCCATCTTACAGCATCTAGTTGGGGTCACAACGGGCACACTGAAGACTCTTTTCACTCTCTTCTCAGTTTCACGTTTATTAATCAGCTAAATATATATGACAGACACAAATAACTTTAATTTATATCGATAGGTTATTTTAAACAAACCAGTAGATCCAAGGATGTTCCTAAATGACATGACAAAACTTATAAAATCTCCTTATGGTTTTACTAAAGATTTATAGTATCAATAAATATTATGTCTATACGCATCAGTATTACAATTCCAAAGTTTTCTAAACCAGGAAATAAGAAGTGTAAGAATGTTCCTATTACACGCGCTCATGAGTTTTTCGGCGCGTCCGGTTGCTAATAATAAACTACGGTCAATTGAAATCGTGTTAAAATTTTTAACCATTATTATTTGCTGCCAGTATTCCGGTGTACGCCCCCACAAATCAACAGCAATACAATTATCCCACAGCAACCTCATTTTGATGGGTGCCTTGGAGGAGGCCTTTACCTGTAGAGGGGTTCCCGCGGAAAATTAAAATTAAGTACACTTAAAAAAAAAAAAAAAAA